>PVJH01009164.1:0-13813 GCA_004026705.1 Nesogale talazaci | reverse complement strand
GAACAGCAGTCCTGGGAGAGAGCTCAGAAGACTGCCAGAGAGGAAGGAAGGTGAGATAGGGGGAGGCAATCCACAAGGGAGTGAGAGGGAATGGTGCAGGAAGGTGGGAAGCAGCAGGGGCGTGGTTTGTTGAATGGAAAACCAATGTACCCTGTCAACTTGCACCTGAATCACCACACACACACACACAAGCGTTTTCTTTTGTTGGTGGTGGTGGTGGTATTGTTTTAATGCTGTCAGAAATTGTAAATATAAATAATTACTTTTTAATCCTGGGGTTGGAACTGCTCCATGAGGACCTGCCTTTATTTGGCCTCCGTTCCTAAATCCTCCTACAGCAGCTGATGCCTGGGGAAGGCCTCCAGGCCATGGGTCTGATTCCCCTGGGATTTGTCTCCAGCCAGGAAACAGGGGGGCAACAGAGACACGGGACCCTCTCCTGCAGTAGGGGAAATGGTGGCCCAACCTAGGAACAATGGAATTCAGTTCACTGGCTGGGCACCGATGGGCAGCATAGAGGATCCCCCAGAAAGGAGTTGGGCCCCCCTCTAAGCAGGCACGGGCAAGATGATCTATTGCCCAGGAACGGAGAGGCCCTCCTGGGGACCCGAGGGCTGGCCATGACAGCCGCATGGGCAGCAGCTTCCCGAGTTAATTTAATGTTTGCAGGAGCTCCCACCCTGCTGTGAGGCTCATCAGCCATTCGGGGCCAGAGACCAAAGGACCCGCAGCTCATTCTCAGGAGGGAGGCGGAGGAGGTGGCTAGAATTGGAAAATCGCCATCTGCAAAGTGCGTGCGCAGAGGACTCCCCAAGGTCACCGTGAAAAGCACTGGTCTTCTCAGCCAGTGACAGTGTGGGGAGCAGAAACACCTGACCGACCGTCTGACTCCCTAGGGAATCCATCAACCCATTCGTGGGAAAACTGGGGCAGGAGAGACCATCCCAAGCACTCCCAGTCCCAGAAATACCCCCTCCTCCCACTCAGTGAACCTTGGACTTCACACACACACAGACACACTCAATTTGTCTCACACCAAACACCCCCATACATTATAGCTTCCAAATATACATGCATGTGCTACTGCGATGAATAAAATACCAACCACTTAAAAGGATTTCTGCACTCATGCCTGTGATCAGAATCCATTTCTTTAGTCCATGTTGGTAAAAGAGTCAACCACCTTATGTGCGGCCCACAAATTCATGCTATTACAGAATGGGCTGGTGCTTAAGGGGGTCAGGAGGTAGTGGCCCCAGTGCCTCACTCCTGCTTCCTACCCAGGTCTCACTTTGTTTGGGATGAAGCAAGACGCAGTCAGCTGAGACCCAAGGACCTTCCTTGCCGTCCTCAAGGTGCTGAACTGAGAGGCTTCCCCTCGTTCGGTAGCCCATCCACAGAGTTCACATTGATTGCCCTCATTCCTCCTGAAAGGTGAAGAGGGTGGCATTTCCTTGTTACCATGAATACCGCACCTGAGAATTGTCCAGCCAATGAGGGCCAAACTGTGCCAAGAGAAGCAGTCCTTGGATCAGGAAACCTGGAGAAGAGTGGAACTTGACTGCAAATCCCGACTCACTTGAAATGTAGCTTTAACATCGAATAAGCAGAAGGACAGCGCCACAGCTGTTTACATTCTTTGTTTCTTAGAAGCTTTTGTCTTGGGGCGTCAGCCAAAGGAAGCGACACATCCAGCTAACATGTGCTCTTGGTTGTCAACACAGAGAAGGTGCTCCTTGGGTGGTGCAACTTTGAGTTGGTGGGTATGGACCTGAGGCCATCGCCAGACACATTTCTAGCTGGATGCCTACAATTGGAACCTCTCCAGAATCCCAGCCTGCCCCCCTGTGATTCTTCCATCTCATGTCTCATGGCTCCGAGGAACATTGAAGCACATCGACAGAAGATGCCGGCCGACAGTATCACCCATCTTATGTGGCACGCTCAAATGAACAAGCAACTCTACTCCACCGTCAGGGTCTTGTGTCAGGATGCTTGGTGGTATGGCAGTTAAGCTGTAGCCGCTCCCCATGAAATCTAACATACTGTCATCACACCCACGATGACAGCTGCGATGAACCCTATCGATTGACAAAACAGTTTCTTTAAGGTTGTGACCTGCCTCCCACATTAGTAGATGCTGCTGTCAGGAGAGACCAGTCTTTGGAAAAGGGCATCGTGCTTGGTAAAGCAGAGGGGCAGAGAGAGAGAGGGAGGAAGGCCCTCCAGGAGATGGGTGGACACAGTGGCTGCACCATCAGGCTCACGCATGACCCAGTAAGGATGGTGCAGGACCAGATGGTGTTTCCCCCAATGACAGCATGACTCCATGCTTAAGAGCCCATTTGAGGCCACCTCATAACAATGGCACACCTCATAACAATGACGGCAGCATTCTGTGGCCTTCTGGGTTTCATCAATGTCCACCCCAGGGAACATGAAGATGGGAGTGCGGAGGTTGCGGTGAGCAAGCTGGGGCAACACCTGTACGTGGGGAGGGACAGGCACGAGCAGAGGGAGATGTACCACCAGGTCGACAAGATTGAGAGTTCACGTAGACCAGCTAGCTGCTCTGAGAGATAAAGGTGAGGCTTTACGCTCCAGTCAAGATCTCCAGTCTCAGGTCTCTCACCAATTAACCCTTCAGCATATGCTTGGACGTAAAAGTCCTGCCGTTGCTCATGCACTGCACAGACTGACTGTATAGGAAGTGTATGGGGTGCATAGGCTGTAGATGAAGTGATCAGGGATGCTGTGTCCCAAGAAACCAGGCCATTTTGCTGGAGGGTTTAAGAAGGGGGTTCTATGGTAGGGATTACACCTTGGGCTTCGATCTTGCAGGAGCTCCTCAGGAGCAGACCGGGCTCTCTTTCCTGGACAGTTTCAGTCTCTGAGGGGTGGCTGCTGTGAGTCAGCATTGAGGCCGTGGTGGTGAGTTACTGGTTGAAAAGTTGCACATGTGTGTGGGGCCCCACGCTAGTGGGATCTGTTTGGGCCGGTCGTCTTCTGAGCTTAGCTGCTGGTAGTTGAACAGCAACTGAAAGGAAAACTATCTACAGCGATAAGGTAGCAAAAGAACAGAGCAGCTAGACCCTCAGATGTGCCCTCTGTACTCCCTTATCCAGAGCACACTGGAGGTGGGGTGGGGGGGAGAGGGGAGGTTAGTGAAGGAAATAGACTCACAGAGAAAGGGAGGCTAGAAAACTGGTCATCTCAAAGTCAGGAGGAAGTCACAGGCGCCGGTGGTCCCGCAAACGCAATGAGCTCTTCTCTGCCAAAGAAGGGTCAGGAAGAAAAAGTAGTTCAGGGTTGTGTGGTCATTACATAATCTGTTGCCAGTTTGAGACTTGCCTCCCTGTGTGAAGGGGTGGAGTTTTGCCTGTCAATCGGGTCACAGTTTGATGACCTCATTTAGAGGTGCTAAGGAGATAGTTAGTGAAGCTGGACCCACGTTCAGTCCGTACGAAACATTTCCATTGATAAGACACAGAGCTACACTTGAGTCCTGGAGCTGGAACAGCCACGTGGAGACCCACACCAGTGCTGGGATGTTTGCACCACCCCTACCTAGATCCATAAGACTTTCCATCCACCAGCCTGTGATCTTCCTGCATTCAGCATCATTGCGTGTGTTGCATGAGTCTGAAGAGAACTTTGTAGATTAGTATCAGACATATGAAACAATATCTGATTTAAGGGCTTGATCTGGACTGGGCTGGAATGTTTTCTCCACCTTAGCTGCTCTTGTATATAGAGCTCTTTCTTAGACATCAGTGAGTCTCCCCAGATTTGTTTCTCTAGTCTGCCTGGGCTACACAAATGGCAAGATGTGAGATGAAGTTAATACTCTAGAAGCAGATGAGCTGCTCCTTGGACAGAAAGCCAGATACGTCAGGTTTGGCCTCCTGGCGAGGGATGGCAGAGAGGTGTCACTACAAACGTCAGCATGGCTTTGGAAGCAACCCACACGCCTCCCCAAAGCAAGCCTGCCTTTGCTCCAATCTCAGACCTTTCCTCAGGCTATTTAGGCTAAGTATATTTGTTGACACACCATTCACACATCGCACAGCTTGGTGAGTTCAACACAATTGAGGAAAGGTCTCAACGAGGTGGATGGACACAGTGGCTGCCACAATGGGCTCAGACATAGGAAGTGTTGAGCGGACACTGCAGGACCAGGCAGTATTTCCAATTGCTAGGGTGTTGCAGGATCCGGAGTTCGTGAGATGACCGTAAAGAAGCACCAACTTGATGGTGCTTAACAACAACGAGCGAAGTTGTTCTGTCCCCACCACCCTCTCCTTCAGAACATTTTCTTCTTTCTTTGACTCTATTAGTGACTCCCCAGCCCCCACCTCACCCTCCCCTGCCATAGCCCAAAGAAGTGTTAATCCTGTTACTGTCTCTGTAGAATTACCTAGCCTAGATTTCTCTAAAGATAAATGTACTAAACAAAACCTACAGCAATAAAACAGAAAAAACCCAATTCTGTTTAAAACAGAGCAGAAAATAATAAAAGCTAGAAGAAATTTAAAAGGGGATGAAAGGGAGAATAAATGATAAAATGATCTCTTTAGTGACCAGGCAATCCAACCATCTTTAATACCCTTTGAAGACATGGATGCAAATTAGCCCCAGAGAGGTTGACTCTTTATTTGCCAGGTAACAGGGCAAGACATATGTGATAACTTGGCTGCTTCCTATTGGTTTCTGCATTGTGTAAGCCTTACAATAGGCGCAGCCAGGAATAAGAAAGACTGACACATTTGGATTCCAGTGTTGGTCAAAGAAAATTCAAAATACCATGAACTGTCGAAAGACCCAACAAATCTGTATTTGCTGCTTTGGATATCCTTTCACAGAAAGGTCATAAGAAAGGGGTGAGCCAGCCCAGGGTATGGGATAGCACTGAGAAAACACAGCATTCCTCTCGTTCTTTAATGCTTCCTGTCCCCCTGTCCCCCCCTCCTACTGCTATCATTAACCCAGTTCTATTTTATAAATCGGGATAGACTAGAGCATATATGCTGGTACAGATAAGAGCTCTTGATACACAGAGAGACTCCAGGACAGATAACCCCCTCAGGACCAATGTTGAGAGCAGCGACACCATGAGGGTAGGGGGAAGGTGGGGAGAAAGGGGAGCCAATGACAATGACTGATGTATAACCCCTGCCCCAGAGAGATGAGCACCAGAAATATGGATGAAGGGAGACATTGAATGGTGTAAAATATAAAAATAATAATTTATAACTTATCAAGGGTTCGTTAATGTGGGAGGGTGGGGGAGGGATGGAGGGATTAAAAGAGGAACCGATACCAAGGACTCAAGTAGAAGGAAAATGCTCTGGAAACGATGGTGGCAACGCATGCACAAATCTGCTTGATACAACAGCTGTATGGATTGTTATAAGAGCTTTAAGAGCCCCCCATAAAATGACTTATTTTATAAAGAAGGAAGGAAATTCCTCACCACTGGACCTGTGTGGAACAACGTGATAGATGGAGAAAAGGTTGGAGTTGTCCTCCGTTTCATCATGCTTGGATCCATCCTTGATGCTCAGGGAAGCAGCGGTCAAGCAGTCAAAGGACGCATTGCATTGAGTACGTCTGCCGCCGCACAAGACTTCCTTAAACTGTTGAAGGGCAAGGTTGTCACTTCAAGGATAAAGGTGTGCCTGCCCAAACCAAGGGAGTTTCTTACTTGCTTTGCTGTTGTTGCTGTTGTTAAAGTAATATATGGGCTTCTTTATTAGAATATCAGATTGCAAGATCAGCAATCATTCAAAGTAGTAGTACCAGATCATAAGATGCCTGCTGCACCTATAATGTAATAGAAAATACTTGATCTCTGTAGGTGAGAAAGTTGCAGGTGGCGCTTTTATTACTGTGATTGATTGTTGGCATCCACATTGGGAGTACCATGGGATTCAGTTATTCATGAAAATCAAGTTGTTGTATTTATTTTTATCAAGTTCATGAATACCTATGCTGATTCAGGACCCCTCCTTGAGGGGTATACTCTGGACATGATTAGGACACCCTTGGAAAGGTGTGCCTAGAGAAGAGGAAGCCCTCACCCTAGAATCCCCACCGTTGGGCAGACACTGTCGCCATGTTTCATTGTTGCTGACCTGGTCCTTAGAGATTCCCCACCAGGGACTTAAGGCCGGCCCAGCGGTGCAGATGAGCTGATGCTATCGGAGAACGAGTCCATCAATGCTGATTCTGGCTCTGCTGACAGCAAACAGATTCTCAGTGCAATCAGCTTAAGGTGTGAAGGCAACCAATCCATATCATCCTCTTCAACCTCAGAGGCCAGCCTGGCGTGACATGGTGGGACAGGCAGTGGTTGGGTCAACATGTCTACTATGCTGATCAGGGCTTCCTGGGGATGGCTCTCATGGCCAGCTGTCCCTTCTTCAGTGTGCAGACCTGTTAGTATGGTGGAGGTGGGAGGCTGTGTCCATGCAGTGTGCCTGCACTCTGAGCTGTCCTTGGGATCCAGAGGGTAACTGAAGTCTCCACAGGTCAAAAAAGGCAAGAGGATGCAGGTCGAGCCATCCAGCTGGTTGAAATCTGGGTCTTAAGTGTAGTCCAACAGGGGTTTGGTCAGGTCTGGGAGGACACCTGCAGGAGGGCCAAGACCCTCACAGACAGGGTCAGACAGCGAAGGCCTCCAGGCTGGACTTGCGGCTACTCCTGGGCGTGGCATGCAGCACATTGGAGAAGAAGTCAGGCAGGTGGATGTAGAGCAGCGGTGTCCCATCCCGGCCTCAGAAGTTTTGGGCCACAAAGCAGCCCCTGATTTCAGCATGTGCGTAGCAATGATCAGAGCAGCCAGGAGGAGCGGGGCCTGCCCACCTGCACTCCCGCATCACATGGACACTCCATCACACACCACCAGGTCTGCGGGGCAGCTCTCGAAGGGCTGGATGATCTGCCGGGCAGAGGACAGCCAGTCTTCTGACTCTGTACTGGGCTCCAGCTGCCGGGGGCTACACAGAGGTCAGCAACCCACACCACATCCGGGTGCCAGCCTGGTGGGACCCCACCGCCACCAAGGCCCAAGACTGACGGCTTTCCTGACATGCCCAGTACTTCCAGTGACCTTGTGTGTGTGTGTGTGTGTGAGAGAGAGAGAGAGAGAGAGAGAGAGAGAGTTGCACATTAGATAAGGAAACTCAAAGAACAGTTGATGCATTTGAGCCAAGGTGCTGGCAAAGGAGAAGAAGAATAGGGGAACAAATACCTCTGTCTCAGAAGACGTACAGTCAGAAAGCTCCTTGGAGGGAAAGATAGTCAGACTGTCTCGTGTCAAGTCCCTCGAAAAAGAGATCACATTTGCTAAAATAGATGGTCAGAGAAAGAGAAGACTCTCATGACATGAATTGGTACAGGGGCTGCAATGATGATCTCAAACACGGGAGCAAGGGTGGAGAATGGGGCAGGAAGTGGGGCTAGGAGGGGCCTAGTTTGCTGTGTTACTTTCCCCTGGGGTCAGGTACTATGAATTAGAGTCAACTAGACCTCAAGGATGACAACACCAGACCTGCAAGTCTTCCTTTCGAAGACTTTACGAACCTGCAGGATCATAGCTGAGTCTCTTGAAACTTCAGTCTTTACCAATCTGTTCAGGGCAATTAAAACGCCACCAAGAAACAGCCACACCTTTGCAACGAAAGAAGAGATAGGAGTCCCTCCTTGAGGCCTGGAAGAAAGGGACTCTCGTTTCCGATCCTGTGACTCTGGTTAACCCGTGGTTGTGATCTTCTGCAGAACGATCACATCTTGTTTGTTTCCAGGTCTCAGAGGCGATCTGGTCCTTGAAATTCCACCTGCCCCCTTGGGTCTGTCTCACTGGGCCACAGCCTCTACCACTCTCAGCCTTCACCCTTGGGGTCCCACTGCAACCTACTGCCTCCCACATTGATTCCCGACTCTCCCTGCATCACTTTCTACCCACAGCACCTCTGCAATGCAGAAGCTCATTTGATCATTCATGCCTTGGACTTATATGAGACGGCATGAAGACGTCTAACATGTAGCCAAACCTCAAATAGAAAGCTCACCGCCCTCTAGTTGATTCTGACTCATAGCACAGACAGAGTAGATATGTCCCTGTGTGTTTCCCAAACAGGAAATTTTTACAGAAGCAGAAAGCCTCATCTTTCTCCCATGGTGCAGCTGGCAGTTGTGAACTCCTGACCTTGCAGTTAGCAGCCCACCCCCAGGTCTGCATGTAGTCCGTTTTGAACAAATAGCTCTGTGTGCAGCTCCTTGTCTTGTATCCAAATTAAATGCGATTCACTATTGCCCATTCCTTGTGACTCCTAGAGGCTCTAGTAGAACTGCCCTGCAGGGTTTCCGAAGATGAATTAACACGGCGGCTGCATCAGTGGGCTCAAACACAGTAGCCACAGTGAGGATGAGGTAGGACCAGGCACTCTCTGCTGCACGTTGCAGCCAACTCCCCAGGCCCTAAGACCATCACCACCACCACGCTTTGCAGAAGGAGAGTGCCTCATCACTCTGCTCAAAATGGTTGCCGTGTTTCATCCCCTCCCCCTGGGCAGTGACCCAAGTCCTGACTGAGGTGCCACCAGGTCTGCTCTCTCTGCGTCAGCAGCCCACAGACCCTGAGGCATGTGGACAGCCAGACGGAAGGAAGCCCTCGCATGGTTTGTCCACCATCCCACGTTCTCTGGGCTTCCTTTTGGAGATTGCAGTGGGCCAGGTGGACTAGAGAAAAAAATCCAGTGACCCTCACACATGTATCAGAGAGAGCTTTCTGTCCAGAATTACTTATGTATCAGGGAAACATCCCAGCCCCGTCTGGATCAAGACCATCAGTCTGAAGCCAGTCAGTCCATAAATCCCTCTTCAGACTCAAATAGCTACAAGCCATGGTGCGAACTGCAGAAAGGTCACAGGCTGGTGGTGGAGACAAAGTCTTTTAGATGACATGGCCATGGAAGCATCACAGGTCTTAGCCTGACTCCTCAATAGGAAGGTGCAGGCAAAGAGGGAGCCTGGGTCACCTCCAGAGAACCATGGATCGCGGTGGGACCTCCAAATGAGTTCATCCAGCTGTGGCTGATTGACAGGCTAAAACTCTACTCCTACACTTTTCCGTCTTCAAGTGGGCACAAGAAGTATGTTACTACCAAAGATAGCAAAGGAAATTTGTATATAGAACCCAGGATTTATGTATATAAATCGCATACCAATAAGCATATATATATTCCTAAACTCTGACTTAGTGGGTCAGAGTAATCAGAGGTAATCATTTCAGAGACCACCTGTGCACCTAGGCTCACTTCTTAACTAGAAAGAACCTCAGTTTCAGGTCAAACGGTTACCACATCACGGCACAGTGGTGATGCATTGAGCCGTTAATCGTCAGGTCAGCAGTTCAAAGCTACCAGCTGCTCTGAAGGAGACAAAGAAAGCTCTCTCTTCCCATAAAGAATTAGTCTTGGAAACACAGGAGTCGATTCTTCCCTGTGCTCTGGCATCGCTATGAGCCAGCCTCAACTTCATGGCAGTCAGTCAAGGCAGGGGCGGGTGCCCATGGACTTCCTCTGCTCTCATGGCAGCTTGAAAACGGGAGGCGAATCCCGATTTCCATGTGACAAAGCAACGGTGCTCAGGATCAGCCCACCAGAAAATAACAAACCACAGATGACTTCAGGCCTTCTGAAGGCTGAACCTGGGCTCCCTCTGCCATGCTGCCCTGTTCCCTTTGCACGTCCTGGGAGTTTCAAAGTCACCAGCCATTGTCATTGTCTGGCAAAACTAGGAACTCAACCATGCCTAACCCCCTCTCTCCCCTCCCCCAGCTTTGTGTTTCTGTCCCTCTGAAACAGGGCTGAGGGAGGGTATGGGGTTGAATACACCCTGAGCAGCTCCCCAAGGCTCTCGGGGGTGAAGTTCTATAGACCCCTGTGTACAGAGGAGGCAGGACATCCATCTGATGGGCCCCGGTATTTCAGCATCCCTCTTCCCACTTACAGGACAAAGTCCAGGTCAATCCTCCCTCCTGTGTCTCCCAGTGAGCCACCCAGTTGTTGAAATAATGTCAGCAAAGGAACAAGCCAAGCTTGGTGCCCTCCAGTAGACACAGACTCAAAGTGGCCTCTTGGGAGTCAGAGGCGGGAAGCTCCAGCTGGCGTCTGGAAGCAGATTTTCTTCCAAGGTCTTTCTTCCAAGGCACCTCTGGTTGGATCTGAACCATCGATCTCTCAGGCAATCGCCCAAAATCTTATTGTATGTGCTATTGTCTAGAGTGTGGGCAGTAAAACAAGACTAATACCTGGACCATGTTGGGGAAGATGGAGACACAGCACCTCCCTCGGAACTGACCTTGAAGGTCAAGTCTAGAATCTTCTGGCTGTAGTGGTATTGGTTCCCAGTTTTCTTAGAAATGACCTCTCTGCTCTTTTCAAGACCAAAACTGTAAATTCAGCTTATGGCATGCCACAAGGTCTTCTACTTTCCCCCCACAAAGGTTACTATGGGTGAAAAATCCCTCCTGGGCGGGTGAGAGTCCCTGCTGTCACTATTCCATATGCCTATTTCCTATTGGGGAGCAACAGAACAGAAGAAACCACTGACCAAGGCACTGCCACCGTCAAGGATGGACGAAGAGTAACAGAGCGGCTCAGACTGCTTTTCTCCTTTAATCCTCATCTGCGCCTGAGTCCACTGTGTCTCTCATTGTTTAGCCACTCATCCCTAATAATGCCAGGCCTTCCCGGTGATTAATCTTCTCAGTAGCTATCAGGCTTGGTCATGCTTACTTAACAGGGGAGATGGGAACAATCAATAGATTAATCACTGAGCTTTGTGCACTTAGGGGCAGAACCAGTATCCCAGCCCAGCCCAGAACTTGTTTGCCTGTGGGGGGTTGGCTTGCTCGGTGGATGGTGAGGGTGTCAGAGGACAGAGGACAGGGGTTTAATGACCAGGCAGACAGCAATCTGTTGGTCCAAAGGCAGAAGGGTGATGACTTCATTCCATTCTTCAGCTTAGAGAAGCTGTAGCCCTTTTCCAGCTTTGCCTAGAAGTCCCACCCAGTTTAGAGTCATAAATAGTGAAAGCACCCTTTCACTACCCTGATTCAATCTGTAGACTGAGCAAGTCAAAGGAGAAGCTGGACTACGTAGAGAAGACTAGAGTCTCAGGCTGAGAGGGGGGGGGGCATCCACACTCCGCGTTATGCAGGCGACACAAGCATGCTAGCTGGAAGTGAGGAAGACTTGAAGAACTTGCTTATGAAGACCAAGGATTGCAGCCTTCGGCACAGATTGCAACTCCATATAAAGAAGACCCCAATCCTCACAACTCACCCCTAGGTAGCACCGTAATAAATGGAGAGAAGGTTGAAGTTGTTAAGGACTTTTGTCAGGCTTGGCTCCGTCATCGAGGCTCAAGGTAGCAGCAGTCAAAGATCAATGGACGTGGGCCATTAGATCGATCTGCCGCACAGACTTCTTCAAGGTATTGACAAGTAAGGCTGTTACGTTGAGGACTGAGGTGTGCTGGACCCAACCAGTGGGCCTCATATGCATGTGAAAATTGTATACCATATAAGTATGTTAGACCAATTTGCCTAGAGAAATAAATTCATTGACACACATATGTGTAAGAGAGAACTTTATATCAAGAAGTAATTATCCATCGATAAAACCAGCCCAGTCCAGATCAAATGCATTAAGTTTGATTTTAGCCCAAAAGTTAGGTATTAGCCCACGAATTCCTCTTCCAACTCATGCAGCACATGCAATGATGCCAAATGCAGGAAGATCACAGGCAGGTGGGTGGAAAGTCTCTGGATCCAATAGCAGTGGACACATCTCCAGGGCTCTGGCTATCATCAGGTGGGTTCCATGTGGCTTGTCAACAAGAAGGGGAAGCAGAGAAAGAGAGTGACCTGCCTCTTCTGATGGCAGAATTAAGAGAGAGTTCCCAGAATCCTCAAGAGAAGGCCCTACTCACAAGGTGGGATATCAGGCTATGACCTGCATGACAGGTTAGACTACACCCCTTCATTCTTTTATCAAGTTGGTATGAAATTGTGCAACCACCACAACAACTGAGACCTAAAAAGGATTGGTGCATTTGAGTAGTGGAGCTGGAGAATATGGTGAGTACTATGGAATACTCAAGGACAAGCCAGTCTGCATTGAAAGAAGTAGGCCCAGAGTGCTCTTAGAAGTAAGCATGGTCAGACACATACTTTGGACATGGTATCAGGAGAAACCAGTCCCTGGAGAAGGATATCACGCTTGGTAAAGTGGGGGGGCAGCAAAAGAAAGGACAGCCCTCAATGACAGAGATCCACACAGTGACTCCAACAACGGCTCAAGGCTAGGAACAATTGTGAAGATGGCTCGGAATCCAATAGTGTTTTTGTATTGGTGTACATCATGCTGCCGTGAGTCTGACTCAACTGGATGGCACCTACCAACTAGCTCTCATTTATCTATCTATCATCCAATCCTCCATCACTAATCTTTCCATTTTAGCTACACATGCACATCTTTTGGCTTCCTGGCTGCTTTCCTTTTGCCCACAGGGTCACTCTGACTCTGAACCGCCTTAACAGCACCTAAGAGCAACAGCAACGTCTTTGTTCAACTGGCTTACTTGTCCCCCCGGGGAAGCTGCTATCTACCGCTCGTTCTGGAAGGTACTGGCTTCATCTCTATTGAGCTTTCCACGGTATATAGCATGCAACCTGAGAGGTGTGAGGCGCCATGACAGTAGTCAGTGCTCGGCACTCAAGGCTTTAGACTCCGTGAAAACCAAACCCAAACCCCCTGCGGGGGAGTCGATTCTGACACCTGGTGACCCAACAGAACTGCAGAGAACCAAACACTCCATGAGGTTCCCAAGAGTAAATCGCTATGGGAGTAGACAGCCTCATCTTTCTCTTTCGGAGTGACTGGTAAACTTGAACTGCTGAACTTGCAGTTAGAGGAGCTATGGATTGACCCAGTGGCTACGATGATGGGCTGAATATAAGAACAATTGCGAGGGTGCCTCAGAACCCAGCAGTGTTTGGCTGTCTTGGACATCATCAGGTTGCTGTTGATCAGAAGTGATTTGATGGCACCTACCAATAGCTGTCTGTCGGCCTATATATGTATCGTTTATCTATCCCTCATTCAATCAGCTATCACTTATCTTTCTATTAGGCTTCCTGGCTGTTTTTAAGATGTTATCTTCCTTTGGCCTTCTCCTAAAGATTCTGGGAACTCTGGTATTTCATCCTTGGAGGCTGGAGACCTATCTCCCTGATCACTCCCTGCAAGATCTTTCTGACAAGAAGACACATGAAACTACCCTGAGGCAGTCAGAGTTCGGAGCTGAAGGAATCACAGATAACCCCCTGCCAGCACTGAGATGCTGACAAAGCCACTGGATCCACAAGGCTTCCCATTGACTGGCCTGTGATCTTCCTGCATTCAGTGTCATTGCATGTGTTTCATGAGTCTGAAGAAGACTGCATAGATTGGTATCAGACATATGGATTAATATCTGACTTGTGGACTTGATTTGGGCTGAGCTGGAATGTTTTCTCAATATTCAACTGCTCTCATATATAAAACTTTCTTATAGACATAGGCGTGTCTGTGAATTTGTTTCTCCAGTCAGCCTCAGACTAACACAGGGAGTGAGCAGAGGTCAGGGGAGGGTTGGTGGTGACCATGTGTGGACACAGCATCTGCACGGCACATCGTGCAGGCAAAGTATCCATCTTCCCAACATTCTCAGTACCAAGGTTTAAAGAGCCAAACCCAAGAGT
>PVJH01009163.1:0-80743 GCA_004026705.1 Nesogale talazaci | reverse complement strand
CTGGCCAAGTTCAGTCACATTTGCCCCTGCCCAGCTCGGGCTGGCTCATGTCCCTCCTCCAAGCCCCCACCCCCAAGTGTGTCGGGGAAGAAATGTCCCCAGTCCTCTGGGTGGTTGCCTCAGGGCTGGTGCTGAGGTTTGGGTGAAAAACGATGAGTTGGCTCACCTTCCCCCCCTCCACCCCCCCTCTCTCCACTGAAGCCTGGGTCACTGTGGGGAGAGGTAGTTCCGTGGGCATCCCGTGCCAGCAACCAAGAACCCAACCGAGGCAGTGTTGTTTGTTTTAGCTTTGGTTTCTTGAACTGGCTTCCACCCTCTGAATGACCAGACCGTGTCTCTGGTACAGAGGCAGAGCCTCTCGTGGCAGAGAGGCTGCAGATGGCAGGGTCACCAGGTCCAAGCCAGCAGCCACTCCCAGGGGAAAAGACCATGGTTTGTTCCTTTTGTACAGAGCTGCCATCTCAGACACCCACGGGGGGTGGTTCCACCCCGACCTCTGGGGTCAGCCTGAGTCAAGGTTGACTGGTTTGGGGGTATTTGGGATCTGGTACGGGTTTCTGTTCTCTAGGAGAGGCCTAGACCTCAGCCTTTGGGGACATTTCTGCCCTTTGGGACCTTGTGCTTGGAGAAGGCTTTACAGAGCTTTCGACCAGGCAGCCAGCCGTGTGTGTCGATCCCCTGGCAGGTGTGCTTGCCGGGGCTGGGAGGGCTCAGCTGCCCCTCGCGGCTGGGTATGCCTCTCAAACTGCCAGGTGGCCGGCAGCTGACAGAGACTCCTGTGCCGGACTCTCGTGCAGGCAGGAACCAGGGACAGAGGTGACAGCCAGGTCCAGGGGAGCTCCCAGTGGGTCGCCCCGGAGCCTGGAGGCGCTGAGAGGTCTTGGGAAATCCTTTGGACGGGACAGGTGGGCCTTGACCCACAGGCTGCAGTGAGTGCCGGGCAGCAGTTAATGATGAACGTGGGTGAGCTTGAGGGCTGGGCAGTGCAGCGGAGCGGTCGGCCGGCGATGGCGTTTGGTCTCCTTTTGCCCGACTCCCGTGTGCTGGGGGTGGGGGACAGAGTAGAGGGCCACGGCAAGGCTCCAGCCTAACGCACACCCCGGCCCTCAGGAGTGCGCGGGGGAGCCACTGTTCATGCTGTACTGCGCCATCAAGCAGCAGATGGAGAAGGGCCCCATCGACGCCATCACAGGCGAGGCCCGCTACTCGCTGAGTGAGGACAAGCTCATCCGGCAGCAGATCGACTACAAGACCCTGGTTAGTGCCCCCCCCCCCCACCTTACGTCGCCTTATCCCACACACACCCCTGCCCCCACCCCATGGTGGGGCCTGATGATGCTGCCTTACCCGCCTGCAGACCCTCAACTGCGTGAACCCTGAGAACGAGAACGCGCCCGAGGTCCCCGTGAAGGGGCTCAACTGTGACACGGTGACGCAGGTGAAGGAGAAGCTGCTGGATGCTGTGTACAAGGGCGTGCCCTACTCCCAGCGACCCAAAGCTGGGGACATGGACCTGGGTGAGCCAGGCGGGGGTGTCTGGGGTGGGGCTGTGACCCCAGCCCATAGAGGGGACAGGGTGAGCCTTGGGAGGACAGGCCCACCTGCGGATAGCTGGAGGGGGGGTGGAGGCAGCCAATCGGGCTTCCAGAAGAGTGAGGAGCAGGTGTGGAGGGACCATTCTCCCTGCCAGGACGCTGGAGGAGGAGGAGGAGGCGAGGGGCCCCGGAGCCCAGGGTTGATGGGACTGACACTTGCCATGTCAGGGAGACATGACCCTGGAACCTGGACCCTCATGGGGGGAGGCCGCGGCAGTGCAGCGGGTGCCACGGACAGGCGTGGGGTGCTGCAGGGTGGGGCTCTTCAGAGGTGGGCCTGCTGCCTCCTCCTGGCTCCGGTGCTGGAGACCCCACCGTCCCGTCGTCCCCTTTCCCCCCCGCAGAGTGGCGACAGGGCCGGATGGCGAGGATTATCCTGCAGGACGAGGACGTCACCACCAAGATCGACAACGACTGGAAGAGACTGAACACGCTGGCTCACTACCAGGTGACCGCCCTGCCGGCTGCCCTGCACCCTCCCCCAGGGCCTCTCCTCCCTCGGGGCCTCCGCAGTGCGGCCAGGGCCAGTGTGGGGACCCCCTCCAGGTTTCCAGTTGGCTTCCAGCCGGCCCCAGTTGGGGAAAGGTCAGAAGTCAGGGATGCAGGTTGTTCCGTGAGACTCAGAGTAGCGCACGCCCTGCCATTGGTGGGTAGGAAACCAGGGAGACCTGGGGCGGCTCTGTCACCCCTGTTCCCGTCGGCAGGAAGCGTGGTGACATCTCCCAGTCCTCTGTTCCCAGGTGACAGATGGGTCCTCCGTGGCGCTGGTGCCCAAGCAGACATCCGCCTACAACATCTCCAATTCATCCACCTTCACCAAGTCCCTCAGCAGATACGGTGAGTGCGGGGGGGCCGGCCTGGGGGTCCTCCTTCCTGCTCGCCCTCTCATGCCCCACCTGCTTGGCTACGGCTCCGTCTGTGCGGACCTGCTGGGGGGGCCTCCTCCAGGCCCATTGCGTAGACATGTCAGGCAGTGCCCCTGACATGGCCGGCGGGTTCCCGAGAGGGCTGGGCTGGCAGGGCGCTGACCCACGCGTGCCCGCAGAGAGCATGCTGCGCACGGCCAGCAGCCCCGACAGCCTGCGGTCCCGCACGCCCATGATCACGCCCGACCTGGAGAGCGGCACCAAGCTGTGGCACCTGGTGAAAAACCATGACCACCTGGACCAGCGCGAGGGCGACCGGGGCAGCAAGATGGTCTCAGAGATCTACCTGACGCGCCTGCTGGCCACCAAGGTGGGCCTCCCGGGGTCCAGGGACGTCCTCGCCCTCCCCCAGGCCCCCAGCACAGGGAGATGGGGCCCTGGGTGTGCAGGAAGGGCCCGGGGCTTGATGGAGCCTGGAGCTGTCTGCTTGCCACCCCAGGGCACGCTGCAGAAGTTTGTGGACGACCTGTTTGAGACCATCTTCAGCACGGCGCACCGAGGCAGCGCCCTGCCACTGGCCATCAAGTACATGTTCGACTTCCTGGACGAACAGGCCGACAAGCACCAGATCCACGACTCGGACGTGCGGCACACCTGGAAGAGCAACTGGTACACTGGGGGAGGAGGACGCGGGGCGGGTGGCCCAGCTCTGTCCTCCGTGGGGGAGTGTGTCCCGTGTGCTCCTGCATACGGGGTTCAGTAAGCGTGCCCTCGGCGTGTGCAGGTGACTGTGTTCCTCTGTTTTGTCATACATGGTGTGTACACATAGCATGTTTGTCGGACCTTGTGAGCCTTGCCGTGCAGAGCGCGACTTGGATCATGTGGCCATGTGTGTGACCTTGTCTATGTGCACATGGGCTGTGTGTGTGACTGGGCTGCCACGTGTATGTGTCTGAGGGTGTGTCCTGTCTTCTGAGCCATGGGAGAGGTCAGGGTAACCTGTCTATGCCTGGCCAGCAAGAGACAGCCTCCAAGCTTCTGCTTTCACTCCTTGAGCACCCTTCCCAAACCCGGTCCTCAGTTTCCCCTTCTACAGTGATGTTAGAGTCATCAGCTGACCCCCACCCCCCTGCCCCACAATTTGAGTGGGACGCTGAGGCCCCAGGGTGGGCTCTCACGCCGGCGAGGAGGCCTGCCTAGTGAGGGCTGGGCTCTGATGCGCTTGCCCTGCCCGCAGCCTGCCCCTGCGCTTCTGGGTGAACGTGATCAAGAACCCGCAGTTCGTCTTCGACATCCACAAGAGCAGCATCACGGACGCCTGCCTCTCGGTGGTGGCCCAGACCTTCATGGACTCGTGCTCCACGTCCGAGCACAAGCTGGGCAAGGACTCGCCCTCCAACAAGCTGCTCTACGCCAAGGACATCCCCAACTACAAGAGCTGGGTGGAGAGGTGCGGGGGGAGGCCGGGGGTGGAGGGCAGTAGAGTGGGCAGGTGACCGGGCGGGGCCCAGGCTGACCGGGGCCCTGCCTGGCTGCCCGCAGGTACTACGCCGACATTGCCAAGATGCCGGCCATCAGCGACCAGGATATGAGTGCGTACCTGGCCGAGCAGTCGCGGCTGCACCTGAGCCAGTTCAACAGCATGAGCGCCCTGCACGAGATCTATTCTTACATCACCAAGTACAAGGATGAGGTGAGCCTGCCGCGGGGACCTGGCCCGGGCGGGCGGCAACGCTGCCCTCAGCCCCACCGGGCCGCAGGCCCTCTGCCAACTCCCACCTGGCTGTCTGCCTGTCTCTCTCAGGGCCCCTGGCTTTGACCCGTGGCCCTTCTGCCCGGGAGGGGGCTGTTCTGGTGGACCTGAAGGAGAGCTGGGGGCCCCCGCTGACTGTGGGGCCTCTGCTTTTGGCTCAAGCATCTGGGAATCTCAGAGCTGCCTTGAGCGGGCAGGGGGTGGGGGTGGGGGGACAAGGCCTTCAGGGGTGAGGGCGCTGGCCGGGCCTGGAACTCAGGGTTCAGCCCCTGGTTGACCAGGCTGTGGGGTGGTGAGCAAGCCTGGCAACACAGGCATGGAAACGAGTGCCCACGGCAGGGGCGGGTGGGGACAGGCTTACGTACATGGTTGCAACACAGCCAGATGCCAGCGGGGAGACTGGCCATAGGAGAGGGCTGTCCCCGGGGCTGGAAGGAGGGCGAGATAGCCTGAAGAGAAGAGTCAGGGTGGGCTCTCAGATGCACTGAGGAAGGGGCCCTCGGAGATCCTGGGGGGTGACGGAGCTGGCCCTAAAGAAGAAGCACGCGCCGGTGGCCCCCAGCAGCACACAGTTACAGGACCCACTTCCTCGGAGAAGCGAAGCGAGCCGCCAGCCAGCAGGAGTGGCGGCCCCTCCGGGAGAAGCCCGCAGCATTTGAGCAAGAGCTTCATGTGGGGAGGTGGCCCTTTGAGGTCCCTGTGCCCCAGGGCAGAGACCTTTGGGGGGCACGGACAGACAGGTGACCCGGCTAGAGGTCTTTTGCCATGAAGTCTGCCTTGTCCCGAGAACTGGAGCATTCAAGCCCTGGGGTGTGTTGGGCGGGCTATGGCTGTGCCCCTGGCACGAAGGGTGTGGACTCGGGAGCAAGCCAGCCACAGCACACCGCCTTTTGTGGGCCACAGGCCGTGCCCTTTAGCATGGATGGCGCTGGACAGGCCCGTGACCTCCCGCTCCCCCTGCCCCCCAGATCCTGGTGGCCCTGGAGAAGGACGAGCAGGCGAGGCGGCAGCGGCTCCGGAGCAAGCTGGAGCAGGTGGTGGACACCATGTCCCTGAGCAGCTGAGGCAGTTGCAGCAGCGCCTTTGCCTCGGGCGGGGACAGGCAGCGTGGAGCCGGCAGGCCAGGCCGGGGCTAGGAGACCCCGTGGCGGCCCCTTGGCCCTTGTCTCTGGGGTTTCCAGAGGTGTCCAGAGCCCCAGGACCGTGGCATTCCGTGAAGCTGACTCCGAGTCTCCATGGACCAAGTCCTCCGCCCTCCACCCAGTGCGGAGCCGGCCCCGTCAGCGTGGATGGCCGGACGTGCCTGTGTTCCTGCTTCTCGCCGGTGCACCAGGGAGGGGGCGCAGGCGGCCGGCCCGCTGCCCGGTGGGCTTCGTGGGGAGCGGAGGGGCATCGAGAGCGAGGGGTGAGGCAGAGCCTGGGGCCGGGCTGGGTGGACACCCGGCTGAGGAAGAGGCTAGCGCCCTGGGCTGGGTCCGGATGAGACAGCACTGCCAGCCCCCCTCTCCCACCATCACCACCCCGATTCACCGCGTGCTCCCGCGGGCCAGGCCAGAGCGCTGCTCCCTTGAGCAGAGGCGTGCGTCCTCCAGCCTCCCCTCCTAGGAAGAGGCCATGCCGCCCGGCGACCTCAGGCTGGGTGCCCGAGCTCCCATCCGTCCTCAGGGCTGTGCCTCTGGAGGCCGCCGCCCTGGGCTCCATCCAGGCCCCCCGTGTGCACGCTTGTTATTTATTGTCCCCAAGCCAGCCCCCAGCTACCTGGGAGGCTGTGCCAGTCCTCCGGGCCTGTTGAGCTCCTCGGGGCAGGGTCCCCTTGCTCACCGCTGCCCTCCCCCCACCCCCAACCCCATCCCAATTGCCCCTGCCCCTGGCTCCCAACCTCCTTCGCTGCAGCGGCTTCACTTCGGCCTCTCAGCAGAGCCCATCAGTGGGGTGGGGTGGTGGGGGGGGGACATCAGGGCACAGTAGTTTTATTTTATGGGAGAAAGAAATCCTGCCGGCTGCATGGTCACGTGAGCAGGGGCCAGGCCCTGGCCTGCACCTCACTGGGCTGGAGCCCGGGGGCCAGTCAGCCGAGGACTGCACACCCGCTTCTCCCCACTCCCCTCCCAGTGAGCAAGAACGGACCTGTTTTTAATGAAAGAAAGACCTGTAAATATATATATAGATATATATATTCACTTGCGGCTCCCGCCTCTGCCCCAGCACCAGCGGAGGGCACGCACGGTCTCTGGAGGAGGAACCGGTGACAGACCACCCGGAACGAGAACTTCAAAGGCAGTGGGAAGACTTACCAAACGGTCTGGGGAAATCAGAGCTGCCCCCAGTGGGTCCCCCCTGCCCCGTGCCTGGACCCCAGGGTGGCTGTGTGCCCACCCCCTCGGACTGAGCACGGGGGCGGGGGAGGTCTTTCTCACGGGCGTGAGCCCATGGGTGACTGCATGACTGTCCTAGCGTTTAGTCTGAGTTGATCTTTTTAAACCTGCAAGTGTCGGTACTAGAGGTTGTTAGACCTTTTTTTTTTTTTCCAATGTTTTTTTTCTTTTTTAAATTAATGAATTAGTCACTTGTGACAGCAAACAAGCGGCCGCCCCCTTCTGAGTTCACTCCGATGGTACTCAAGACCCCACGGCTTTAAGGGACAGCTAACTGTCGCCGGGCCAGCCTGCCCTCGGCCCAGCCCAACGGAAGACCACCCCCAGGCTGCCTCTCGCAGCCCCTCCTGAGCTTGGGAGCTAGTGTCCACTGGAGCCACCCTGCGCGGAGGCCAGGCCATGTGAAAGCGGCACCCATCTCAGGAAGGCCCTGGAACTGGGGAGGCGTGGACTTCCCGCTGCAGGCTTGACCCCAGTCCAGGCCTGTGGTGTGATGCCAGCTCCCTGGCCCTGGGGCCCGGGGCGGAGCCAAGCTCCTGGAGACCACACAGCCTGGGACTCCGTTTCTGCTCCCTCTGAGTTTGGCTGACGGCCCATCGCTGGGGCCCCTCCCATTCCTGCTCTGACGCGCTCTAGCTGGGCCTGGATCAGAGCCTCAGTTTCCCCTACAGGTCTTCCCTGGACACTGGCTTTAAACAAAGCCACCTGTGCTTCCAGTGCCACCTCGGTCAGGTCCGAGTTCCCCGGCGGCCACCTTCTCCAGAGCCCACCCCAGTCTGCTCCCTGTCGAAGCTTCGCACTGAGGGGTCGGCGCTCGGCCCAGCCGCCCTTGTCTGCGCGCCGGCCTCCCTGCAGAGTTGCCCCTGGGGACCGCGGGGCCCTGGAGCACACACCTGTGTCAAGTCGCAAGCACTTTAGCAATATCTGTTTACATGCGTTTAACAAGCCGATTCTGAACCGGCCGGCTGGCTCCCAGCTCAGCAGGTCCCAGGTCCCTCTCCAGCAGGCCCCTCCAAGGGGGGAGCCCAGGACTGGCTCCTCTTCTCATTAGCCCCCACGGGGCTTTAAAGCCTCCCCCCCTCCATTAGCCTTGCTGTCTGTCTCGGGGGGGGGGGGCCTTTCATGTGGTCCCAAACCCTGGCCAATGGCCTGGGGAGAGGGTCCCAAGGCAGGGAGTGGGCTTGAGGCAGAGCGGTCAGCGGGGGTTGGCGAGGCCCCGCAGGCCCACTCTCCTGGTCCAGGTGTGGCGTCCAGGTGACAGTGGAGGTGCCCTTGAGGGGACACCCTGGCCCACCCAACACTGCTGCTACTGCCCGCCCTGCCAGAGGGCCCCCTGGGTGTCAGAGTCTGATTTGCCTGGCCTGTTGCTTTCCTGGACTGTGTTTCAGGGTACCCCGAGGATAGCACACCCTTGGTTTGGGAACCGACGGCCTCTCTGAGGAGGGGCCCTGATATACCTCGAGCTTGCCCTGCACCCTCGAGCCTGATCTGGGCTGCTGGCCCCTGCCACTTTCCACCTTGACTCAGGGGCCAGGGCTGCCAAGGAGCAGGCTGGGGTGCCCCGTGGGCACTGCCTGGTGTCTCCCCTCCCCTCCGCCGCCACCCCTTCCCCAACCCTGACGTGCTGGATGAGGGAACTGTTTCCACCAGGGAACCAAAGCATCCCTCACTGCCCTGCTGGCGTGACCTTCCCGAGAGCCCCGTCCGGTGGCCCTCCTGGCTTGGGGCACGATGGCTTCACGTCGTTGGTGCTACACAGCTAGAATAGATGTATTTAGAGAGGATATTTTTAAGACGAAGCCCACAATTAGCTGTCCTTTAACGCCGAAGACCCTCACCCACAAACAGAGCAGCCCTCCGGCCCCTGTGTTCACAAGCCCGGCCGAGGTGGTGTTTGCCGCAGGGGCCCAGGCTGCCGGGGCGCTCGGCCTCAGAGTGTACATACACGGCGATTTCCTATTTTACTGTTCCTCAGATTTAGTACTTGTAAATAGACACGACGGAGAGATTAAACATTTTTGCTACAGTGCCTGGCTCTGGGCTTTTCCTTGCGGGTTGGGGTGGGGGTGGGGTTTGGGGAGTGTATGAGAGAGCCAGGTCCCTGGGCAGGAGTCGAGGCCAGCAGACGCAGCCACACTTGGCACATCCCTCAGAGGGCAGGTCCTAAGGCTGCAGGCCTGGGGAGTCTGGGGCACCTCTTCCTGAGATGTGGAGCTGGGGACTTCAGTGCCCCAACCCACAGCCCTGGGTCTCCAGGCCTCACGGTCTTGGACAGCAGACCGGCCACCTGTGGGGTGGAATAGGTGTGCTCGGCCCAGGCTGTGTCAGACTGGAAGAAAACACCTGTGTTGGGTCCCTCCCCAGAGATGTGGATGGGTCCTGGGGCACTCCACCCAGATCTCTGGATGGCATCCTTGGAGGTAGAAGCCTGCCCCCCAAAGTGCAGGGGCACACCCCCTGGGAGAGGATCCCTGCTCCCCACCAAGGCCTCAAAATGCAGGGTGCCCTGGGGTCCTGCACAGCAGGGCAGGGGACTTCATTTCCCAGAACAGGTTGAAGGGTGCTGTGTTAGAATTTGTTAGAAACAAATTCATAGGCACACATATGCATATAAGGGAGAGGTTTATAGACAAGAACACATGTACACTAAGACATTTCAGTCCAGTCCAAGGTTTTAAGTCTGATATTAGCCCAGAGGTCCAATATCAATCCATAATCCTCTTCAGATTCATGAGTCACATGCAGCCACACCAGGACAAGCACAGATCCGTGGGTGCAGAGTCTTGGGTATCCAGTGGTGGTAGAAACATCTCAGCGCTGGCTGGGGCCTCTCTGGCTTCTCAAACATCTCAGCACTGGCAGGAGTCTAGGTGGCTTTTCCGGCTTCAGAGGTCTGCTTACATCAGGGTAAGTCCATGTGACTTTTCCTCCAGGATGTCTCACAGGGAGTCAACCTTGGGTTTTGTCAGTAGAGCATCTCCAAGGGACTGAGTCGTGAGTTTCTCACCTCCAAGGGGGAAATAGGGCCAGAATTCTCAGAAGGCCATACCCACATAGAAGTTTCTTTGGCCATTTCCAGATTGACAGGCTAGACTCCACCTGTACGCTCTTATCCTCAAATTGACACCGGGTTAGGTGTCTGCCACAGGAGCCCAGTGAGGGAGACAAATGGCAGTCTTCCCAAAGCACTGCCCAGCACAGACTTCTGGTGCCATCTCAGGTAGTTGTATAAAGGCCACAGGTGACCAGTGCCTTGGGCATGCTGCTTCCAAGGCCACAGAGGCACACACCCTCCCCCGCCCACTGCCTCCCTGGAGGGCAGGCCTGGGAGTCAGAGGAGACCCCGAGGAGGGCGGGATGTGCCGTGGGCCTGGAGACTAACTGATGGTGCTGACTATACTCTTAGCCCACCTCCACAGAGCTCTCAAGGACATTGCGTGAAGATGCCCCCACCTTCCTCAGGAGCAAGGGTCCTCAAACTTTTTAAACGGGGCCAGCTCACTGTCCCTCAGACTGTTGGAAGGCCAGTTTATAGTAAAATATATAGGAGCGTGCAGGTCACAGTTGAGGACAGAGTGGCTGCAGGCCTGCAGGTATCCCTAGTGGAGGTGACCGGGAGAGGGCTCCAGGGTCCACGAACACACAGGTTCCTCTCCCCACCTTTCTCTCAAATGCCGTCCAGGGGCTTAACGGGTGGGCCTTCAAAGAAGGCCGTGCCTCCCAGTCGACTTGCAGGCTTCAAGCTAAGTGCTCAGCAACATGACTGAAGAGAAATCAGTCTAATTGTTGCATCGGAAACAAATTTAGCAAAATGCACCCGGTTTGTGGCGTGACGGGGCCTCCTCTCAGGGCTCAGGCCCTGCTCACCTTCCGGCCCAATCAGTCCTGCCTTCATTACCTCGCCTGCCAGCACCCAGCTCCGCGTGACAACCTGGAGGAGGCAGCGGTGGCCGGTCTTCTGGGAGCGGAATCAGGAGCCTGTGGTGATGAGTGTAATTGCCTGTGAGCGTTCTCGGGAGGCTGCCCTCTGATGAAGGCACTTGACGTGTCAGCGATGGAATCCACGCTGCTTCAAGCAAGGAAGGTGGGTGTTGTCTGCGCGGGGCAGAGGGCCAAGGGCCCATGTGGGTATGGACCAGGCTGGCTGGCAGCATGTGACCTCTGTGTCCCCAGCGGGTTTCAGTTTTTGCAGTTTGGCCCAAGTGTGGGCCTTGTTTGGATCCAGCACACGTGGGTAGCCCTCTCTCTCTGGGCCAGACCTGGGCCAGGGTTGCCAGGAGAGGGGCTGTTCCTCATGCTCTGTGGTCCTTCCATTTGCTGCCTTGTTTTCTCTACACTAATCATAGATGAATAAGCAGTATTGCTGGCCATGGATAGGTAGCTGTAAAAAAAATAAAAGGAAAAGGGTGATTAAATGTTAGTGACAAACTGGCCCGCCTAAAGGTTGCTTCTGATGAGGTTTCTGGGAGGCCGGGTTCACAGCTTCAACAGTCACTTCTGTCCTGGCGTCAGAGGATTCCTGGGTGCATGCGTTGCTGTTTGTTATTGGCCATCTCTGATCCTTGTTCTTGGGGGCACAGCTGACCCCTGGGACACAGGCCATCTCCCAGGCTTCTTATTGCACCCAGGTTACCTCCCAGGCTCCTTGCCACCACTTAAGGCCAGAGGCTGGTGGGAGAAGGTCAGGAGCAATTGAGGGGATGAGGGGAGACTCTCTCTGGGCTCCTGACAGTGCCTCCCCAAAAGGCCCTGGCTCTCACCAATCAACATCTGGGCCACTGCTGTCAAACTTTGTGCATTCTTGGACCTGAACAGCTGGGGGGTGGGAGTTGGGGGAGAAAGCATTAGACCCTGGAAGACCTCTTCACTGTTGGCGGAACACATTAATTGAAAATAATTTTCTAGACAAACTCCTCCTTCATCCATCCTTGAGAGTGGAAGGAGGCAAGTGGATCTGGCTGGAACCTTGGGTCTTCTCTGTCTCTCTGCCCTCGAGAAAAAGGGAGATACACTAGCGCCCCTCCTGGGACTGATGGATGATGTGGTGATAGACTTCACAGAGATGGCGTCTGAGCTATCTGCAGGTGTGTCTCCTGAGTCTGAAAGACAGCGCTTCCCAACCGGTAGGTCGAGACCCCTTTGGGTATCCAACAACCCTTTCAGAGGGGCCATGCAATTCATAACAGTAGCAAAATGACAGGAAGTAGCAACAAAAATCATTTTATGGTTGAGGGATCCCTACCACGTGAGGAACTGAATGAAAAGGACCCGACGTGGGGCAGGTTGAGAAGTGCTGCTCTAAGATGAAGGGTACTGTCTAGAAAGGAGTTCTCTCCCAGCTCTTGTGCATAGCACTGACTTCCTGTTGGAGACCATCATGAGACATGGGAGGACTCAAGATGGAAGGCAATTTCTTCACACCTCGGACATCCTTTTCATACAGAGAGCGGAGCAGAGTTTCACCATAGCCATCGGTAGACAAGGCGCTGAGTATTGCAAGTTGCTGATGAGTCTTCAGTCCTGATGTTCTTCATATCATCCAAATTCTTGTTCACTATTTGCCCAGCACACAGCTTGAATAAGTATGCTGAAAGGATACAATGCTAGCACACACCTTTCCTGATTGTAAACCCTGAAAGGTTCCATTGCTCTGTTTGAATGACGGCATCTTGGTCTTTGTATAGGTTCTACATGAGTGCAGTTAAGTGTTCTGGAATTCTTTGCCATGCTATCCAGAATGTGCTCTGATTCTCATAGGCAAATGCACACCCCCCACTCCCTCCAAGTCCTAAAAAAAACCACTAATCAATCTTCTGATTCTATAGATTTACTGATTCCAGATATTTTATATCAATAGAATCATCTAACTTGTGGTCCTCTTTTCACTCAGCACATTGTGATCCAGGTTCATCCGTGTTGAAGCCTGTATCCGTTGTTCATTTTTTTTATTGCTGAGTAATAGCTCATTGTGTGTATAGGTCAGAGTTATTTATGGACATTTGGGTTGTTTCCACTTTGGGGATGTTAGGAATAGTATTGCTGTGAACATTTGCATATGCTTTTGGGCTGACATCTGTTTTCATTTCTCCTGGACTGCTACCTCAGAGACGAATTTCTGAACCAATGTGTTTTACCTTTTGAGGAACAGTCAGACACTTTTTCCACAGCTACCACACCACGGTACAGTCTCAGCAGCAGTGTATGGAGGTTGAATTTTTCCATATCATGACCAACACACTTGTGATTGTCTATCTTTTTTTATTATAGCCATCCTAGTGGGTATCTCATTCTGGTTTTGATTTGCATTTTCCTAATGACTAATGATGTTGAACATCTGTTCACTTGCTAATTTGTATAGCTGCTTTGAAGAAATGCCTATTCAAATCTTTTGGCCCTTTTAATTGGGTTTATAGTATCAAATTACAACTATTCATAATATAGTCTAGATAGAAGTCCATGATCAGATACATAATATGCAAAAAATTAAACAATTTTTAATTTTAAAAATCAAGCAGTTTTTAAACATTTTATTGTGTATCAGGTGACAGTTTGCAGAGCATCAGTTTGAGATCCAACACCTCATCAAACCTCCCAACGTCTTGCCCTGTTTCTGCAATGTCTGGCTTATCTTCCCCTTGTTGGATATTGTCTTCCTTTTCACCCAAATAGACACCTGTCTGCCTTTGAGTGCGGGCCTGAGGATCCTTTTCTCTGCCCATGGTCATTTGGATATTGAGGACATTATTCGCAAGCCATATAAAAGTATCGACTCAAAAATTAGCCTGCTGTATTTGGTCAAACATTTAATGAATGCATCCTTCATGTGATGGTTGGAACTGCTTCTCTTTGGTTAAAAAAAAAAAAAGAGAGAGAGATGAACTGACTTGATGTTATGTCCAGGAGTGGGGGAGGCTGGGGGTCAATTTCTGGCAAGAGAGACTAGATGCAGCAGGCAGCAAAGTACCCGGGAGAAGACAAAGGGACTGATGAGCCCTGGGATGCATAAATATTGAATATAACTTTACGTTATTATTATTTTTTGATCATTTTATTGGGGGCTCTTACAACTCTTGTTACATTCCACATACATCAGTCGTATCCGACATGGTTGTACATACATTCCATCATTCTTTTTTAGATATTTAGTTTTCATTGAGCCCTTGGAATCTGCTCCTCTTACCCCCGCCCCCTCTGAATATAAGTTCTGTTAAAGCCTCTCTCTTTATCTCACTTGGTGTGAAGTTCTTTCTTTCTTTTTTGCTGTCTGAAGGTATCTTTATTTTGCTCGACTCTTTCTAATACACCATTCTAAGTGGAGTGACTTTCCTCCAGCAATTTAAAGATACGAATCTATTGGTTCATGGCCTCCCTTGCTGCTCACCCTTGTCGCACAGCTGCAGGAGGCTGTGCTGACTGCAGGTCCCACTTTCAGGGGTGTGCCCCATCTCTCCCCATTTCTTCCCAGCGACTCTAAAGATCTCATTCCCTACCTTCAATACTTTTCCTTTTGAAACAACGGCAGGAGTTTTGTGCAAAAGGCCCCTGGGGCTGCACAACGGAGGCCCTCATTCCACTTTTGTCCTCTGCCGGGTCCTCACAGGCTTTGCCTCCAATGCCTCCGAGGAATGGCTTGGGGGGATGCGGCTGATGCGTTTCACGTGGCCATGGTGGGTTTGCCTCTCGACCTCAGGTGTTTTGCAACCTCTCAGCTTTTCCTACCTCTTCAAAGTTCTCCTCTCTTCATGGTACCAAGTATTATGAGGGAAGCCAGGGAGCTTCCCTCTGTGCCTCCCCATTGAGTCCTGCTGTTTCTATCCGTGATTTAAGCCAGGGAAGAATCGTGTTGAAAAGTCATGACTGTAGAAGCTCCTGCCCGGCTTCTGACAGTCCTCGACAAGTTGCAGGGCACCTTGCTGGCGTTTAATAAAACACGGAGGCCTTCACAGCAGGGCTCCAGCCCAGGTTTACCTGTCACAACCTCCCCTCCCTGTCTGCAACCCGACACACCATGCCTGTGAATCAAGGCATCTGAACCCAGAACTGCTGAACCAGGAGGGGGTATGAGGTTGAAATGTGCTTCAGCTTAACTACCTTGTCATTGGCACTGTCCCCTTCTGACTGTACCCACAGCGCTCCATAGGGCTGCTTGGGGTCACTGCTTAGCCATCAATAACGGGAACCATCCCCAGTGGCAGAATGTTCTGGATATGGAAGAGGAGCCGCGGCCACTTCTGCAGCGCGTTCTCAACCCGCTTGATTAAAGGGCTATTAAGCATCTCAGGTGGGGGTCCTTGAGGCGTGATCGGCAACCATTTCTGAATTTTGGAATCTTGCCAGTTGAACTGCTTCCCACAGCCAATGATCCTCAACGTGTCTCCCATGGTGATAACGGATCAGAGTCTGGAAGGGATTTCCCCCGCCGCCGTCCCATGCCAGCGAGCGGCGTCCCAGATCTGGCGTGAGGGATCGCCGGCTGCTTCTGGTGGTGAGGTGAGTGCCATGCCACGGCTCCTGAATTCTGGAGACCGAGCCGCGGGGTCTGGCTACCCGAGGTCTTTTTGTCTGCATCCTTAAACATTGACTCAGAGACCACGTTCCCAGTGAGACTTCCCTGATCACCCCGTTCCCTACAGCATTCCCCCACCCTGTCCTCAGCGTTGTTCTCTGTTCCCTTAAGCACGTTTCCCGAATGCTCTATTTCTCTTGACATTGTTTACCTGGGTCCCGCCTCATCTTCCACACCTGGGATACAGTGAGTCCTCAGGAATCTTTGTTGAATGCACAGGTGCAGGTTTAATCTTTGGTTTGGGGGGGGTTGGGGTGGGGGTGGTGGTTGCTGTTGAATGTTCTGTCCTGTGTGTGCATGATCCTTCTGTCCATGGGTGCCCTCCAGGCAGCTAAACTGGCATGCATTTTACCACGAGTGTGCCCAACTGCCTCCCTCACCCCCGTAGCACCAGGGGACACTTTCCTGAGGCAGAAGGAACTGTTTCCACAGGGACTCTCACAGGCATTCGACTGTCATTCATCATAATTGAAAACTCTGCTTCTCTCGGGACAGGATTCCTGAGCTTGGGGAAACCCTGTGCTTCCTACCATGATAGGCACTTCCAACTGTGACTCTGGACCACAGAGTTCTGGGCCCAACTTGCCACGCCTCCCCTCCCATCCCCATGTAGTTGCCATGGACTTTGGGCCGAGTGATGCCAAAGATGACAAGGGTGCTGCCGTGTTCTTTCCTTGTGATGCCCCGCATCTTATAACTTTACGGATCCTGCTCTTGAGACCCGGAGGCTGTTCCTCAAACCAGTCTGACTCGGAGCCGCCTTTGACCCAACAGGGACGCAGAAATGTCGGTGAGCCCTGTCTGAGGTGAAGCCTCGGGACCCTTCGCAGTATTTGCTCTCTGTTGAGCTCTTCCTTTCCGTCGTGAGAACAAGTGGACTGACGTTGTGGAAGACGCACGACGGCCGCTTTTCCAGCTCAGGCCATCCCAACTCGTGCACAACCGGCCAATCCCTCACACAAGCGAGCCCAACCAAGATCCGCAGAGCTGCCTCCCCGCCCACACTTGACAACCACTGCATGGTGCCTGGCTCAGGCCAGAAGTAATTAGCTGACTTGTGGTCCTGCCGAGCAGTAATAAATGTTTTGAATGTAAGCCACTAAAATGTTTTCCCCCTTTACTTTGTTATTGTAAGTGGGGTGAATGTTTGTAAAGAAAATCACTTGACGATTCATGGACGTTTTGCTTGGTGACAATGACCGCAAGCCCCTCATGGGGACAGCACTCTTCCCACTGCCTCCCTGCGTGGACTGTTTCCATTTCTCCTTCTTCCTTACCCCGTCCTGCCTTCTGAGCTTGGTCTCGAGCAAATGCTGCCCCTTTGCTCTCGAATGACACCATTGGACCTGGAGAACATTATACAGAATGCAGTTAGTCAATCACAAAAAGACCAGTATGAGATGAGACAGCTGCTCTAAGGGTGACAGCAAAGACCAAGCTAGGAAGTAGTGCTTAAACAGTCACTCAAGCCAACCGTATAAGCAATGGAATGGTAAGAGTTACTGACACTTATAACCTATCTATCCCTTATAATCTTCCACTCCCTTATTTGTACCTCATAAAGATAGCTTCTGCGGGAACCTCACCTCCGCTGGGGACAGCTTTGTTAGGAGGCGAGCAGAAGAGGTCCAAAGAGTCAAGTCACGTGGACTGTGATCATCGCTATGGGGTGAACACTCCTACATCGGTATTCAATGCACTTGGGTGGAGATCCATGACCAAGAGGTGGTGGGGCCTTTGGGGTGACTCATAAAAGAAGAGCTCACCTCTGTTGGTGGGGAGAGGGTAATCTGCCCTTAGGGAAGATGCTTGACACGACTTGCCAAGGATGAGAATCTGCCTATCTAATGGCTCATCGTGCATGCTCCTTTCAGCCCTTAGTGACCCAGGTCTCGAAAGTTACTTGGACTTTGCAGATCTTGTTTTCTCAAGATGTACAGCTGTTACACTCACCACTCCAAAAGGATCTGCATGTGAAAACCTATCGACGGAAGCAGACTTCACTCTGAGCACACTTGCTGCAGCTTAAAGGAATGCCTTTGGTCTTAAATCTGTAAAGACCTAGAGAGAAGAAGAAGAGGATGACTCTGCCTCTAAGGTCATAGGATTGGGAGTCATTGGACTTTGGGTCAAACCTCTTGCTTTTTAGTTTGCCCAATAAAAGGCAGATGAAGACTGACATATAGTTGACATAATTGTAGTTTCTTAGCTTTCTAAGATCTGTCTTAGCTCTTCAGACATAGTCCTACTGTAATGGATGAGTGCTACTGAACTTTGTGTATAACTCCCACTGATTTTTAAAACAGGATGTAATCACTTCAATTCCTAAGATGTATAATGGAAAATGCTATGTCATTTAGTCTTAAAAGCGTTCCCATAAGTCAATATTCTCCTTATCGCAACAATATTGTAATTTCTACTTTAGTGGCTAGTTTAATAATTCTTTTAATAAGATTACATAAGGCTCTATAGAGGTTACTTACCTCATCTCTCAAAACACTGTTAATGCTGCCACCAAAGTGGAACACGAAGAATATATATCTAAAGTATCTATAGATATAAGAATGGATGTGGAGGACCCAGACTATGTGTCATAGAACACTGGGACATTGAACTCGGAATTTTCTAGGTACACAACACACTCCAAAAGCCATACTAGAGAAATCCCACGTGAAAACTCCAATAGGTGAACTAGACTCTACCTAAAACACACCTGTCACCTGAGGACTTAAGTCTGAAACCTCAAGGTTTGTGAGGCGCAGAAGAGAGCTGTACAGTGATAAGTAGACAAACATTCACTTACTACTGCTCTGTGGGATTAATAAAGTCACAATTTGATTGAATGGCAAAGAGGTAAATGACTCAGCAAGCCCCACCTCTCTCTTTTGCTCTCTGGTGATCAGACCTGTGTGTAGCTGCTAGTTCTCTGCCTCAACTTGTGAACTACACTGCCTGTGGGACAGCCAACCGTGGATTGTGTTGCTAGAACTTCAGGTTCCTTCTAGATCTGCTTCACCACGCTGCTGGTGCATACATCACTTGAGCTTGGGACTGTCAGATCCTGTTGTCTTGCTGACTGTTGATGACCCATACTGCTGTTTGCTGCCTGTGGCCAGACTTCTTACATTGCCCTACAGAAAACTCAGCTGTCTGCTTTCTTGACCTTGGACCTACCGGTTCTCCTGAGTTGGAGAACTTCCACATATTAACTGTTCCACAGAAGTGAGTTGAACTGAGCCCTCTGTACTGCTGTGTGGACTAGTTAGCTATTATATGTCTTCATGTTATATATATATCCACATATATGTATGTGTAGATATATAGACATATATGGATATATAGACATATATAGATATATATGGATAGATATATATAATCATAAGTGTTCTGATTTTGTTTCTTTATAGAACTTTAACATATATACCAGGAATATTGAACTGTTGGTGGGCAAACATTCACTTACTACTTCTATGCTCTACTTGCTGTATTAAGATATATGTATTATTTGTTTTTGTGGGCATCACTGCCGCCTGGTGGGAGTAGGAGGCCCAGCCTTGCTCCTGGAGAGCTGCTGCTGGATTTTGAACCTCCAACCCTGTGGGTCACAGTCCCATGCACAACCATATACCACCGGGGCTCAGCCCTTAAGATATGTATTATTAAAAAGGGATTAAGAGTTATTCTGGCAGACCTGTGTCTGACATTGTCAGTAATATTGTAAGTTTTGCTTGACCACCAACTCCCATTATTTGTACAAATAGTGTCTAATCACATAAGCATTTATTCTGTTCAAGTGAATGATCCATGTTTTGTCATATGTCATTAGCCTACACTTGTTCAATCTCCCTTTACCAATAGTTTTAAAAGCAGTACCATGCCCACGACCACCAAAGGCACTGAAGCCCCCCAAAAGCAAAACAAACAAAAACAACAAAAAATAAAGGTGGTACCATGGGATAATCAACGACACTGGAATAGAAGGCCCCTGGACTCTAGGCAGATGATCAATAAGCTTCTCTATCATAAATCAACAAGGAGGTCTTCAAGGTGAAGCAGAGGCAGATTTAAAACATAGATTCAGAAGTGGATTTGGGGCTTCTACTTAATCCTAGCTCAAATTATGAAGTTAGTTCTTAGGTCATGGCTCTGCATGATGCTCATGCTCATGAAAGAAACACAGAGGATATGGATGCTACAGCAAAGTGCCATGAGGAAATTAGATGGTGCCCAGTCACTATGAAGACTTTAAGGCTTGTTTTCAAGCAAGCAGCCATCTAAGTGAGTCATCAACTAAGACCACATGGAAGAAGCACACCAACATCCGTGATCCAAGGATAGTAAATTATATCATCCAAAGGAGGAAATAATATTACAGCTTTAGTTAGGAGATTCTAGTTTGCAGAAGGTTACGGATGACAGTGGAAATCAAAATACATTTGCAAGATCTACACAGAGAATAAGCCTCTGGTGATTTCCCTCAAGCCATAATCAAGGGATGAGAATAACCTGGTTACCAGACAGAAATAGTGGAGAGATGATAGCAGATTAAAATGGTGACTCTGACTTGAATGGATAAAACCCTGCCACTTGATATCCCTTCTGATATACTTTGTGCTTGATCTGATTTTTAATCTATCTGTGGTTTTTATTTTCATTTTGGGGTTTATTTCTGTTGTATTTTGTCATTGTGGGTAGCCTTCTTGACTCTCTAGTATGTGTTTTTCTGTGTTTTGTGGAATATGAAACCCAGGATATGTGAATATATTCATACACAAATATAATAAGAGTTCCTGGGAGGATGGTGGGAGTGGTGGTAAGGTAAGGGGGAGTTGATATCAAGAAGTTCAAGAAGAAGGACAATGTTTGAAACTGATTGTGGTACAACAGTGATTGTTCAACACTGCTTGATATGACTTAACTATGGAATTATGATGTCTGGATTAGTTCCTAAGAAAAATGTTTGGAAAAAACAAAAACAAATGGATTTTGAGTTCACATTCAAGTGTAAGCCCTGACCTAAGAACCCCCATAAAGGGTTTACTGAAGATAAGGGTGCAATTGCAGTGTGGCGTAGAAATCAGATGGTGCCTGACTATCAGAAAGAACGGTATCCAGAGGCTTAAAGATTATCTTCAGACAACCAACCATTTAAGAGAGGTGACAGCTAAGCCCACAAGGAAGAAAGTACATAAGCCTGTGTGATCCAAGGATTGTAAATGACAAATTCTAAGATCAAAGGAACAAAAAGTACTACAGCTTAAAGTCTGAGTACTTTAGTTTCCAGAAGGCTCTATGGGTGACAGCAAAAGCCCAGAATCCATTTTCAAAGAGCCCATGAGGAATAAGCCATCATTGACTACTTTGGGACCATTGGCCAGGAATGTGAAAAGCCCTCACCACAGGCAGAGTACACCAGAAAGTGAATTATTATAGATATAATTAGTTTAAGATGTAGCATCTTATTATTTGCTTTCCGTTTTAATTCATCCTTAATTTTTTTTTTATCTAGGACAGACTTGGAAAGGGGAGAGACACTCCAGTTTCTATTGTAACTGGAACATGGGCTCATGGCCATCATTGGTCAGATGTACCTGGCCCAGGCCCCAAGGAGAATTCTCCCAGGGGTTATTGCTTTCGGTGGCCTGGACTGTGCAAATGCCTTGCTCAGTGGCAGCCGTAGTGTGGTCCACACTAGGCTGACCCTAAGGTCTGACTTTGACAGTGAACCTGGCTGTGACTCTTCCTGTGTCATTCCAGTTTTCTCCTGGTTCCCTAGCCTTCCTGGAGAAACTGTGAGCTAGCCCCCAACTTCAATGAATATACCGTATTTTTCAGACCATAAGCTGCACTTGACCATAAGGTGGACCCAGCTTTTTGAGCAGAAAAACAAGAACAACATATTCTGAACCAAATAGTACCAGTATATAAAAGTTATTAAAGTAAAGCAAAATATGGTAATATTTAACAGCATAAACTCAACAGTGGTGATAAGAACCATCGTTACTTTCGTTAACAAATGAGGAGGCGTGTACTGTGCCGACCATGTGGCCTGACTGACATGGAGACTCCAGGAGGTGGGACTTCCCTGAACACACGGCAATCCACAGCATGCAAACAGCAGCAGATAGTAAGCCGGTGCATGGGATCATAAACAAATATTCTGGGGTACCACACCTTCATACCCTAAGATGCACCCTTCTTCCACTTTGGGGGAGAAAAGTGTATCTTATGGCCCAGCAAATATGGTAGCTTCTGTTGCTTACACTTCAGAATTGTTGTACTCTGAAGAGTCATATTGTACAAATCTTTCACCTTTCACTTAGATTGTTGAGCAAGTGACACCTGTCACCACTTCTAGGAGAGGCATCCCACCACATGGAATATAGTAACTCATTCTATAGTTTACCAGCAAAAGCATGACCTTCACATAGACACTAGGCAGAGAAACACTTGACTCACACAGAGAAAGTCAGCTTCAATACTAGGCATCGATCTTCTGTGGCCAGCAAGTCTCCCTGAAGGTCTGGAAACACAGCACACCATTCAGTACTGTGTTAGTCCAGGTAGACTAGAGAAACCAAATTCATAGGCGCACATATGTATATAAGAATGAGTTTTATATAGAAGAGCAACTGTACGTTAAGAAAACATCCCAATCCAGTCCAAGGTTATAAGTCCAATATTAACCCATATGTCTAATGCAATCTATAAAGTCCTCTTCAGACTCAGGAAACACATGTATTGACGTCAAATGCAGGACAATATCAGGCCAGAGGGTAGAGAGTCTTTGAATCCAGAGGTGTTGTAAGCAGCTCAGCACTGGTAGGGGTTTCTCTGGGGCTTCTCAATCATCTCAGCACTGGCAGGACTCACTACATGGTTTTTCTGGCTTCAGAGGTCTGGTTCCATCAGGGTAAGTCCTTGTGGCTTCTCCTCAGGGATGTCTCACAGGAAGTCAGCTTTGTCAGTTGAGTGTCTCCAAGGAAGTGAGAGTGTGTTTTCAGTCTCCAAGAAGGAATGGCCACATTTCCCAGAATTCTCAGAAAAGGCCATGCCCTCAGAGGTCTCATTGGCTAGCTCCAGATCGACAGGCTAGACTCCACCCCTACACTCTTAATCCTCAAATTGACACCAGGTTAGGTGACTGCCACAAGTACCATTCACATCTCAGCCATGCCCTCCATATCTGCCTAGGACTCCAGAGGTCTTAGAATGAAAGAGCTTTACAGGGAAAAGGAAACTGGAGTCCCTGGTGAGCTATGGGAATACATGTGTCCATCATTCTGTTGTTCATACACACCCTCATGTGTCTTCAGGATTGGAAAGTGCACAAATGGGAAAGTTGTGCATCTGTGATCCAGTGATTGAATGTCGAATATCAGTGCATTGCATATTGGTGCCTCTAGTACTGATTGATGATGGTAAGTCCTTCAATACCCTTGGAAAGGCATAGTTCTTACAACCCAACTGTAGTCCACTCCTCTTTCACAGAGCCTTGGCCCTTGACTTCTCATCCACTCTTTGGGTTCTAGGCATTCGGAGTGTTGAGGCCACAGTTTCCTGATACTCTCTTTGGCAGTGAACTACCCAGGCGCACTGGCAGTCAAGTCCCTTGCCCACAAGTTTACACTTTGCTGTGAGATTTTGGCCCCACGTCTCTCCCTTGACATTGCCCGGCTGCCTCATCCAGAGTTCTCAGGTACAAACAAACTAAAGTTTACTCTGTCTGATGTCGCCACAACCAGGATGCCCTCCAGACCCTCCAGGAGTCTACCCAACCATGAAGAGACCCAGAGGCACATCATGAATCCAGAAAAGGCACCCCTGATCATCCCTTGACTTATTCTTTAGACTGACCTGTGAGACTACAGGTCCCCAGGCCACAACTGGAGCTCCTGCAACAGCAGATGCCCCTCCCAGGGACCCACTTCTTATGTTTGAGACTTCCTGGATGAAAGCAGAGAACACTGGAAAGATGCTTACTGGTGTTTTATTGACTATGCCAAGGCATTTGAGGGTGTGAATCTTCGCCAACTTTGGGTGGCCTTGAGAAGAATGGGAATTCCAGAACACTTCATTGTGCTCCTGCAGAAGTTGTACACAGGCAAATGGAACAAAGGAATACTGCGTGATTTAAGATCAGGAAAGGCCAGGACTGTTTCGCCTCACTATACTTACTCAGTCGCTATGCTGAGCAAGTAATCAGAGAAGCTGGATTCTGTGAAGAAGAGGGCGGCATCAGGATTGGGGGAAGGCTTAGTAACAACCTGTGATATGCCGATGAGATCATCTTGCTTCAATCAAAACGGAATTAGGTCAATTACAATTTTTTGCCCCTTTGACATCAGTCTTCCCCAAGCTCTGGGTGTTTAGAGTGGATGTTGCTATTGGACTTGGGCTTTCACTTCGTCATCATCCTGGAATTTGCTTTGCCTGACTCTTGTGTTCGATCCTGATGGTCTCAGCGCTTCATGATGTTTGCCCACAGGCCGACGGAGCACATGTTTTCAGGAGTTTCTTTGGGGGAGGTGACATTTGTGAAACCTTGTATTTCCGAAAGGAGCATGGGTAGTGCAGTGGTTATACCTTGGGCCGAGACCGCAAGGTTTGCAGCTTAAAACCACTTCGCAGGTTTGCAGCTTAAAAGCCACTTCGCTGGAGAAAGATGGGTTTTCTACTCCTGTAAACTCATACCGTCTCGGAAGCTCTGGCCTGTCCTATCCGGTGGCTATGAGCTGGCATGGACTCGGGGTGAGTTGGTTTGAGTTTGTTGGTCTGAATGTTATGCAGGTGTTTTACACCAGCTTTCCAAAATAGGTTTATATTGATGGTTGTCAGTCGTCACTTGGTTGACTCCATCTTGCGGGACGTTTTGTAGACTAGAACAGAACATGGTCCAGTTCTGTGACATCTTTATGATGGTTGGTAGGTTGGAGTCCCTTGTGGGAGCTCTTCTGTCAGTCCTGCTCATGGTCAGTTTATGTTAGCACTTGTCAAATTCTGGGTACATTTTACCTCCTCTAGCTCATTGTGTCATGATGCCATTGTGTTCTACTTTCCAGAATTACTACTGTGACGTCAAATCCTCTGTGTGTGGCCCGTTTGGGCCATCTGAGAAGTGTTTATGATTGCCTCTTTGTTCTGAAATGTTTTGATGATCTGCCTTGGCGTGGTTTTGTAAATATTATGTGGACCAGGGGCACAGTGACGCTTCTCAAAGTACAAATGCTTACCCTTCAGTGACAGTGCTCTCTTTTATTATAATTTTCTGGTTCACTTTCCCTCTTCTCCAATTTCTGTGACTCACATGTTGGACATCCTAGCTTAACTATATAGTTCTCTTCCCCTTTCCCCCCTTATTTTATTTTATTTCATTCTCTGAAGAATTTCCTCAACTTGACCTTCTAGTCATCCTATTGACTTTTTAAACGTACGCTACCACATATTCTCCCATGATCTTTTTTAACTTACTTTTTAACTTACCTTCTCTTTCCAAATCTGCACCTATGGCCTCCTGGGGAGTTCCTTATAATAATTTGACTAAAGAACAGAAAAGTCATGCTTGGTTCATGGATGGCTCTGCACGATATGCAGGTGCCACTCGTAAGTGGACAGCAGCGCTACAGCCCCTTTCTGGGATCTCCCTGAAAGATAGTGGTGAAGGAAAATCCTCCCAGTGGGCAGAACTCTGAGCAGTGCACCTGGCTGTTCAGTTCGCCTACAAGGAAAAGTGGCCAGATGTGAATCTCTCTGAAGACACTGATTCTTATTTTCCCTTGAAATTTTCTCCACTTCTGTTTCTCTGTGTCTTATTCTCTAATATTCATCTCAGAGGCTTTCTTCAGCGAGGCCCAGTGGCCTACTCATATTTAAAAGGGCGACACGAGAAATTTATTACAAGCATTGTATTTGATAAAGGAATCATTCAAACGTCCATTGCCAGTAGAATGACTGACAGGTGGCTTATTTGCCTAATGAAATACTACCCGTTTTAGCATAGCTGCGTCTCACAAATAAGATGTTGGACCACAGATTAGGCATGAACTCGCGTGAGTCCCCTGATAGAGAGCACACAAAGAGGCAAATGCATCAATCAATGCTATCAGAAGCCAGAATCGTAGGTAACCTTGCAAAGAGACCATGTCATGTCTTTCTGACAAATTCCTTTTCTTGGTCTGGGCACTGGTGACAGTGTTCAGTTAGGGAAAATTCACCAAGTGGGGCTCTTATGAGGAGTCCACTTCTCTGTTTATCTATCACACTTCAATAAAGTTAAAAATGAAAATAGAACTGTGTGCAGAGGGTCATGGGCGTATGTGGCCTAAAGAATCCTGATCTTCATAGTGGGTAATCCCCTGGGACCCAAGCTGCAGGATGCTCCTGATGTCCCTACTTGTAGTTTGGGTGGGTGTGTGGGGGGAGCTTTGTTCCTGGTCTTGTAAGCCATTTTATCAACGTAGTTTGGGCAAGTGCATGGGCAAAGCATGGTTCAGCGAGGAATTGTTCACACTCCCTCTTTTCAATAAGAAACTTCACGACTGTCCCTAGAAGTGCTCAATTCCTAAAGTCTTGAGAGTCTCTGGATCGCCGTCTTCAGGGTAGAAATGTGTCTTGTGTTGGTTCAGCTGCACCAAGCCCTACTTGCCCAGGACCATGGCATCTCCAGTTCTTTGTCTTTCTGAAGCATGCGTTGGATCGATTCATGCTAACGCCCCCATCATTGCAACCCACAGAGTTCTCTCTCCCTGCCTTTCCTGTTTTTCTCTTTTTGGACCCCCCTATTAGTAAGTGTGAAAGAACCCAGGTGGCATTCTGGGTTGCACATGGGGCTGCTAACTGCAGTGTCCACAGGCCAAAGCCATCAGCAATTCTGTGGGAGAGGAATGAGCTTTTCTACTTCTGTAAACAGTTACGGCCTGGAAAACCCACCAGAGAAATTCTCCTGGGAGTTGGAAATTCTACTCTTATCTCTGAGTCGAAATCATGTCGACGGCAGTGTATAGTTTATTCCCACCAAGGGCTATGTTGTATTCTGTTGTACGGATGTGCTGTAGTTAATGGACATTTATATGTCTTCAATATAGGCTATAATACAGATAAAGCTTCATTGGACATTAATGTACACATGTTTTTCCTAAATTGGATGTACTTTCCCTTGGGTAGGTCCCTCGAGGTGAAATCACTGGATTGAATGTTAGATATAAGTTCCAAAGTGATCATGCCATTTTATATTCCTACTGATATCACGAGTGTTCCAGTGATATTATGACTGTCCTCATGACTACTAGTCAGGGCCAGAGACTTAGCCATTTGGACTATAACAGGTCTGTAGTTGTTTCTCACTTTATTGGATGGATGTTAAACATTTAATTCTAAAATATTGACACCACAATAAATAGACTAGCTATTTATTAAGTACATATTTAATAAATGGGCATAGTGTACTCGATATTTGCAAGGCTCAGCTTTTTTTCTTTCTTTTCCTCAGGAAACTGTAAGTTACACTGTGATTAAGACCTTCTATCTCTTAGCCTGTGACAAAGCCCACATCCTAGCACAATGATCTGTGGTCACACTTACCAGCCCAATTATTAATTAAATAGTTGGATCGAGTCATAACCTGTGTCATTGAACAGCACACCATACAACACTTAAGATCAATTCTGGGACCTTGATAGCTAACCAACAAGTCAGTAACACAGAGAAACACACAACATGAGAGGCAGGAAGCATCACCCATCCCTTCTCCTGAGCAGCTGCATCCACCTCCAGTCTCTTTTCATAGGTATCCTGAAGGGGAGACAGAATGACTTAAGTACAACTAGAACATCTTGGAAGCATGTTCTTACCCCCAAAGTCACAAATGAAACCAAAATATTTTACAGAATCTTTTACAAGACACAGCACTCTCCTCCTCTGCGGGCTCATTGTTGCAGTGGCCTCACAGAACTCACAAGAGTCACAATTCTAAGGTTTCTTAGACACGTTGCAAATCAGATTCAGCTACGTTCAAGATACAGGTCTTCCAGTCAGGCACATCTTTCTTGAGTTTTACCCTCTCCAATCAGGTGGGCTCTTGGCCTCTGGTCTGTTGGGCAAGTTTTACAAAGTTCCTTTAGCTCTGCTAATAAATACCCCAGAGCCACTTCATTCCACCTTAAGTGCCAGCTCAGAGATGCTCAATTCTAACTCGAGGGTCAGCTAACTTAGTCCTCTAATTAAGTGCTTGGGGGCCTCCCACTCTATAAGTGAGCCTCTTGGTCTAAAGGCTCCCACTCTGCTCCCTGCTCTTGATTCTGCTGCTGCTGCTCCTTTGCTGGCACAGCTCTGCCTCCAGGATTGAGAGGGTGAGCTCTATCCCTGGATTTTTTTTTTTTATGGCAGTGAACCTGTTTTTGAGATGGCTCATTTTATATTCATCGCAATGGCAAAATCAATCAATCCCCACATTCACGCCAATCCCCTATCCACACGTTTTCACATAGCCATTTTGGGGAGTTACAAAGAGTCGGACTAGCAAAGTCATACCTAACAATCCACTTCTCAACAGTTGTGTGGATTTTGACAGATGTCTAAAGTTGCGCTCACCATGATAGCATGTTTCAGGCAATCACTGCCCTTATGAGGTCCTGTGTGTCACGTGGTCATCTTTCTCTCCTCTTCTCTTGTCACCATGCTATCTTTTTACTAACCTCTATAGTTTTGCCTTTTTTTAGAGTACCGCATAATTGAAATTATACAGTGTGTGGCCTTTTCAAACTGGCTTATTTCACTAAGCAATGTACATATAAGGTTTTGCTATGTTCCATTAGGGCTTGATAGTTGTGTGTTTCAGGTAGAGTCTAATTCACCTCATGGAGTTTTCATATCAGATCCCCCCCGGTTTGGCTTTCAGAGCATGTTGTGTGCCTTGAAGATCCAGGATTCGATAACCCAGTCTTCTAAGGCACTTGGCCTGGGTCCTCAGCGTGACTGTCTGGATTTTTAACAAGCTGTTGATAGGATTGAGAAGCTATGACAATTCGAGAATAGTTTTGTTCATGAGGGACGTGTACATAGACCAAGAGCAGCCATTCACTCAGAAGAGGGGGTAACCAAGCTAAAACAAACTCAGATGGGCACTGTGTGGCTTAAAAGCAGGCAAGGGAGGCATCAGAGTTGTAAGCTTTCACTAGCTTCATCTCTTCACTCTATGAATCTGCTGAGGTAATAATGCAAGAAGAAGGATAGACCTCAGGATTGAAGGAAATCGCATTAACAACCTGCGCTGTGCAGGTCAGACAACCCTGGTCGTTTAAAGTGAGGAGGACTTGAAGAAGACACTGCTGGAAATGAAAGGCGACAGTATGCGGTGTGGATTACAGCTCAGTGTAAAGCGCACAAAAGTCTGCGCATGGGACCAATTGAAGACATGATGTAAATGGAGAAAAGATGGGAATTACCAATAGGATTCATTTCCTCGGATCCACAACCAATATGTATGGAAGCAGTAGTCCAGAAATCAAACGATTTTCTCATTAGGTACATCTGCTACCCAAGACCTGTTTAAAGTGTTAGGCAAATTCCATTTTGAGAAGGAAGAAACTCCCAACGCAAGCCATGGTATTTTCAATCAGGCCATGTGCACACGAAAGTTGATCAGTAAGAAACACCAAAAAGGAGCCAGTACATCAGATGATGGTGTTGGCAACAGAGATCGAAAGTACGATGAACTGCCCGAAGAACAAACAAAGCTGTCTTGGAGGAAATATACCTAGAACATTCCTTGGAAAGGAGGATGGGTGCACAACTCGCTTTAACATGATTCAGACATGGAAGCGTATGATAATATGTGAATTACATGTCTGACTAAAACTGTTAAAAAGAGGCATGAAGATGGTGAGACTTTGTCTCACGTACTTTGGACACATGATCAGGAGAGACCCAATTCCTGGCTAAGGATATTATGCTTGGTAAAGTGGAGGGAGAACAACAAAGAGACAGCCCCTCGATGACATGGATAGATATAGTGACTACCACTCTGGGCTCAAGCATAACAATGGGAAGATGGCACAGGGCTGGGCAGTGTTTAGATCTAGTGCAAACCGACTGGAGAAAATTTTAAAAATGGTTGCACCAAAGACTGGCCAGAAATTCAAGCCTCACATGTGAAGGATAGCATGGCTGATGTTGGATGGATCTCAGCTGAATGCAGAGAATACCAAAAAGATATTTTCCTGTGCTTTATCGGCTATGAAAAGATATTCACTGCGTGTATCATAATAACTATGGATAACATTGAAAAGGATAGGAATTCCAGAACTCTTAATTGGGCTTATGCAGAACCTGTAGACAGACCAAGAGTTAGTCATTCAAATAGAGCAGGGATAGTGAGTGATTCAGAAATCCAGAAAGGTGTTGTGTCATCATACTGTGTGCTGAACCAGTCATCCAAGCAGCTGGACTATTTAAATAAGAACTTGGCATTCGTTTTGGAGGGGAACTTGTTAACAATTGTGCATCATGCAGATGATACTACCTTGCTTATTTAACAGAAAGTGAAAAGGTCTTGAAGCAGTTGCAAAGACTATGAATTTCCGTATGAATTGCCCTTACCATGAAGACAATAAAAATCCTCCTCAATGGACAAATAAACAGTCTCTTGATAAATGCAGGAAAGTTTGACGTTTTTAGGAGTTTCATTTTACCTGGATCTATATTCCACATCCATGGAGCATCAGCCAGGAAATCGAGTTATATCCTGCATTGTTAATATTGTTAATTTCCTTCCAATCTCTGTCAAGGGTAACTGAAAGTATGAATGGCATTGACAATAAATCTGCTATTAAAGGTAAATCAGATGATAGCTTGCATTCTTCTGAAGTCTGTTGTGAAAGAAAAATCAAATTATATACGGCACTAGATCTGGTGTGAAAGGGCTCTTTTAAGTGTTCAAAGGCAAAGGTGTCACTTTGAGGACTCATGTGCCCCTGACCAAAGCCAGAGTGTTTTCTTTCAAGAAATTGTAAAATCAGCGAAGGCTTACAGAACAGACCATCATTTTCACTTTCAGCCCATCCATCGCTCCTCCCACTTCTGCCCAATGCTTTTCATCCTGTCCATCCTTCTTTCCCAACCCACTGAACTTTATCCTTGGGTAAGTGCTGCCCTTTGAATCGGCAATGTTCGATTTTTCTAACTCAGAGGTAAATTCAGTTCTAGACTTGAAGGGTAATTAAGAACCATAGTCTTGGTGGGGAGGGGTTCCCTACCAATCTCTATCAAACTTGTCAGTCTGGTCTCTTTTATGGTTTTGAGTTCTGTTCCACATTTTCCCTCAACTCTATCCACTCTGGTCCTTTCCGGAGTAGTTGCTGGTAGTGGATCTCAGGGTTGTGTGGTCCATTATTCCATTGGACTAATTGTTTATACATATCTTTCCATTTTCATCATTTATTCTTCCACTACAAGGGGACCAATAGTTACAGTTTGGGTGTCTGTTCATAAGCTGTTAAGATCCCAGTTGATACTCACTTGTAAGATATACTCACCAGCATCGAGCCAATTCTATTGAGAACAACACTATGGGGACAGGGTAGAACTGTCCTGTGTGCTTTGAAGACGATACCTCTTTAACAGAATAGAGAGCCTCATCTTTCTTCCACAGAGTAGTTGATGGTTTCAAATTGTGGACCTGGTGGTTAGCAACCCAATGCTTAATCACTATACCACCAGGGTGTAGAACATTGTAAAACTATGCTATGTTACCTCACATTCTTGGAAATGCTGGGTGTAAGGAACAAGGGGGATAGAAGAAGAATCAATGCCTTTGGATTATGGTTTTGGCAAAGAATATTAAATAAATATTGGCTACCAGGAGAATCAACCCATTCGTCTTGGAAGAAGTACACCCAGAAGGTTCCTTAAAGGTGAGGGTGGTGAGACTTTGTTTTCTCATGTACTTTGGATAGGTTCTCAGGAAGGACCAACCGGTCCCTATAGAAGGACGTTATTCTTGGTAACGTGGATGGTCAGTGAAAATGACGAAGATCCTCAATTGACACAGCAGTTGCAACAATGGGCTCAACTCTCACTGTGATTGTGAGGATGACACCTGACTAAGCAACCTTCTTTTCTGTTGTGTACAAGATTGCTGCAAGTCAGAACTGACTCTATGTCATAACAACAATAGGCAGCATTGTAGTTTTAATTTGCAGTTTCCTAATGACACATACTGTTCAGCATCTTTTTGCATGCCTACTCATCATATTAAAAAAGCCAGTCACCAGCTCACCAATGTCAAGATTGGACTTGAATATAACCTACAGTTGTGAATGACCTTCCCAAACCCATATATACATGTACATATACACATATGTGTAGATATAAAGATGTCCATACAATTATGTATAATAATAAATGACCACAACTTTGTGATACACCAAAATATTATTATCATTGTCTGTTAAAGATATTTTCTTGTATGTAAATACATTTTTTTATTTTAATGCATTAAAAAGGTACCCTCCCCAACAAAAAACCCCAAACTGGGGGAAACTGAGGACTGGGAAGAGAGTGTATGTGGACAAATTCTCTATGCTTATAATTAAGAATCTGGTAAAGCTAGAATTCTGGTGGAGGGAGGCCTTCACATGTGTGAGTCAGAGAAGTATCCCAGTGACATTCTCCGAATTAAAAATTATTCCCCACAATGTCCTCCCATGATAGTGCTACTAGAATAATACTTCTTTCAAGCACATGGCTGATGACTGTGCATCCAGCAGCCCTTATCTATCAGAGTAGACATGTTTCATCTGTTCTTCCCATTCAGAAGACAGTCAACTCCCTTCTGCCTGCCCTCAGTATAGCATTAGATTTCTCCCCCAAAGAGCCCAGGAACCTACAGGATTAAGATACTACCTACCTTGTTGTGTATGTGGTCAACTGTGATTGATGGGACTTGCTACCTCAAGAATATATATATATATATATATATACACACACACTACATTCTCTCTCCCTCTTGTTCCTGTCTTCATGGAAGAGGTGAGCACCCTTTATTCTTTGTCTCTTTATTTTCTTCCACTTACACAATCCTTGCTCCGGACACTCTCAATTGTGGACTGCCCCCCCCCAAAAAAAATAACTTACTGCCATTGTGTGGATTCTGATTTACAGAGACCCTAGAGATCAGTGTAGGACTGCCCCTGTGGATTTTTAAGACTGTAACTCATTATTTCAGTAGAAGGTCTCTCTCCAGCAGAGTGGCTGGGGGTTTTGAATTGCTGATCTTGTGGTTAGCAGCCCAACACATAAGTATTATGCCACCAAGATTTCTGTCATAAAAATGTATCCACTATATTGTGTATTAAGACGAACGTCTGACTAATAAATGGTAGATATGAACTGTGCCTAACCTTCTGATTTACATGCAAATTCAACTTAAAGACATACTTAGAAGTGGAATTTATAATTTGGCACTGCCCATATTTCTAGAGAGGTGTCCACTTAGATTTTCACTCATTTCCCCCCTAAAAGTTATTTAGAGTTGTTGTTTTTGAAAATATACACAGCAATACACCCCACAACTCAACAATTCTTACTTGTCCTGTTAGTGACATTGATTACATTCTTTGTGTTGTATGATCATTCTTCTCACCCTCTTTTTCTGAGTTACTCTGCCTTTATGCCATAAATCACTGCTCCTTAAGTTTTCTTTCACACTTTAAAAAATGTGGCTTCTTTAAAAACTGTGCAGTTTTAAGTGTTCTTTCTATATTGAATACACATCCTCTGTCATTATGTATGTGTTTTATCAACATTTTCTCATCATCTGTGGGTTGACTATTCTTTACCAGTGTATTTAGCAGGGCAGACATTTTTAATCATAATGTAATCCAGTTTATTAAAATTTTCTTTTATATGCGTGCTTTTGATTTAGTAGCTGAAAACTCACTGTAAAACTCAAGGGCGCCTAGATTTTCTCCCGTGTTATCTTCTAGAAGTTTCATAGTTTTTCATGTAAGTCTGTGATATAATTTGCATTAATTTTTGTGAAAGGTGTAAGATCTATCTAGATTCCTTTATTCCACTTTGCATTTTCCATTTGTTGAAAAGACTACCCTTTCTCCATCGAATTGCCTTTGTACCTTGGTGAAGGACCAGCTGGTTACAGGTGTGTGGGTGCTCTTCAGAATTCTCTGTTTGATCCATTTATTTGTTTGCTCTTGGTCCAACATGACGCCGTCATGATAACTGTAACTTTATAGTCAACATGAATTCAAGTGATGTCAAGTCCTCTTTGTTCTTATTTTTCAAATATCATGTTGTGTTTTGGTTTTCTTACCAGGTTCTTTGCTTTTTCTTATAAGCTTTACAATCAAGTTTGTCTCCCTCAAACATCTTGCTGTGGTTTTGGTTTGTGTGAAATATGGTCTTCTCTGCTTGCCCTTTAAGTGGAAGAGGTTCTGATCCATGAAGTCAGCTATCTTTTATACTTTCCAAAAGGAAAGAAAAATCTCCCTCACTCATATTCCCTCTAGTGTTTTCTGTACATTTTGAACCCTTTTTAACTCATTTGGTATGATCTTGAGCGGAAGCAGAAAGCTATATGTCCAATCCAGCATCTCTAATTGGATTTTAAAATCCCAGTGTGATTTTTCAATTATAAGACTAACAGATACAAGACTATTTAAATAATACAAAAGGAAGTTAAAGAAGGAGTCACTTTACCCGCTCCATCTTCTGCCACATTTCCAGTTCCCAGTTGTCACAGCGATTGGTTTTTAACCATATTTCCTTTCAGGTATTTTTTTCTGTGCACATGGGTTGATTGAAGTACCTATCTATGTGGATATGTTTCCTCCACAGAAAATGTGATCAGCTTACGTGAGGCAGACACGGAGAGGTGACATGCAGCTCATCCATCTGGAAAGAATGTGCTGTCTCCCCGTGAGGCATGTGTTGAGCTAAGAGTGTTCAGATGTTGGGTCTTGTGGGCGTTTGGCTCAGCTTCAGTGATGAAGTCCTAGTCTTCCCATGGCAGCCCCAGCCAATAGCAGTGCAAGAAGGCAGTATGGAGGCTTGTCCATTTGCCCAACATAGGACCCCTTTCAAGGTCACCTTGCTCCAGAGCACCCATTGAGCTGGCCTGGCCTTTGTCGGATCTGTGTTGTGGACTAACGCTCCCCTTTGCCCAATCTCACCAAACATTTGCACACTCTTTTATATATTTGATATATCATTTATGACTGATCGGGGATGAATACATATATTGCATTGTCCAGCATAGTCCAGTCAGGTCCAGCAGGAGTGTTTGTTTGAGAGCACACTCACTTTCCAAACCTTGCTTTTCTACGTGGACCCCTTGACATCTCCTTTTTGGCCCGCCACTCCCGCTGTACTCCCCTGCCCATGAGACCCTTGTTGTACTTGCTATCTCTATAGGTTCATCAATTCTGGGTTTCATATCCTGAAAAATGCAAGGAAAGTTCATTCGGGCTGAGTCCCGGTGGCGTAAGTGGTTGAGTGCGGGACTGCGGTCCGCGGGCTTGGCGGTTCAAATCCAGCGGCTGCTCTCAGGAGCAGCGCTGGGTAGCTCCCACAACCACCAGAGGCAGTGATGCCCCAAAACAAAACAAAATGAAAACAGATCATTCAATGTGAAGAGGGTGACCCCCCCCCAATGACCCCGCACCTCTCAGATACACCCTAATATGTACAAGCCAAGCACACCTGTCTCCTGGAGGATCTGACTGGCATGCCTTTTATCCTGAACACCAGAGTTTTCAGATGGCACCTATTAGGTATAATTTCTCAAGTACTTGCAGAGCGATCTCATTCTCTTTAAAACTACATGTTATTTTAAGGACACGTGGTGACACAACAAGCGCGTGACTGCTAATTAAAAAGCTGGGCGTTCCACAGCTACTTAGGAGAAAGCCCAGACGACCTAGAAAACCCGTGGGGAAATTCTACTCTGTCCAAGGGATGGCAAGGAACTAGAATAAGCTCAATGATATCTAATAGCACAATATATGCATTTTATAGCAAGGACGCATCACAGTTCATTTAACCATTGTCTTGCTGATGCAACTTTAAGAGGTGTCTAATGTTTACTATGCTGCTATTTTGATGTTTTAAATCCATGGATATCGATTTAACTTAGCAGAACACATTCATTTTGAAGCCATTTGTGTATGTTTCTTCATTTACTTTCAGCATCTCTCACACCACTCGTAGGTGCGTACCCTTAAACCGAAACTCACTGCTCATGAGGTGATGCCAATCCATAATGACGATTAGGAATGTGTCACACTGTCTCGGCGGGAGTGGAAAGCCCCGTCTTTCTCTGGTGGAGAGTGGGCTGGTTTTGAACCACTGACCTTGTGGTTAGCAATCCACAGTGTAACCACTGCCACCACCAGGTGCCTGGGAGATCCCAAAGCATTCCTTCAAATAATCAACTCTTCTTGAGAGCCTGGAAGACGGGGGTGAAGTAATGACGGTCCTTGAGTGCACTCTGCGCATCGCACCTGCAGCTGCAGCGGAAAGGTCTGTTTATACACAAACACCGACAAGATAATTACCTGTCACTCCTGCCCATTCATTAAGGCAGGTCCCCCAAGGAGGCGTCTGCGAGACACAATTTTTATTAGAGCAGTTTGAATTTTTACATGAACCGGAGAATTAAAAACATATAGTTTTTATTTCCCTCAAATGTTTCCTAGGACTTTGACAAATCGCTCTTATATGTTGATTGAAAAGCCTATTCCCTTTCCCATATGTATCATGTAACAATTAAGTGGATTATTTCATCCCTTTCTTTTTGGTGCTTAGGAGTTCTGGTGGTGATCCGTGGGTGGACAGTTCAAACCCACCAGTAGCTTCGCGGGAGAAAACCTGGCTTTTCTACTCTTGGAAACAGTTACAATCTCGGAAAGCCATATGGGGCCTCTTGGAGACACCAGTAACTTGGTGGCAGTCAGTTTGGTTTGGTATGATCCCCAAGCTCTTGAGTTTTCCCCTCATGAGGTTACCTTTTCTTGCTGTTTCCCTGAGGGAGTGGGCTCCCCTTCCTCTGTTTGCTCTTCTAACCTGAACAGCTTCCTGGGGGTTCTCCCATGGGCCCTCCTTTCTTTCCCAGCACACAAATGAGGGGCCAAGGTGGGTGTCTGTGTGTCTATCACCTATCTACCTACCTACCTATCTATCTATCTATCTATCTATCTATCTATCTATCTATCTATCTATCATCTGTCTACTATCTATCTACCCATCTACCTATCATCTATCAATGACGTCCAGCAGAATTGTACATTTGCTACCCCAATCAGTTACCAAATATTCTCTTTCTATATGAATCCCTTTACGCCATCACCCCTTCATCCCACCACGCCTCCCAAGTCCCCCTCCCTCCAAACCCTTATTCAACTTGCTGGCTCTATAGGTTCATCTGACCTGGTTTTCATACCCCTCCCAAGCAAAAACATATGGCATAACTTCAAGAGCCTGACCTTTAGTGACACAGCATCCCCAAGATACTCCCTGACATGACCAACCAAAAACCAAACTGAACAATGCAACCCCCAAACACGTAAGATGTTGGAAATCAGATCAGGTCCAGCCTGCCTCCTAGGGGGAATCTGCTGACAAGTTGTTGCTGTTCAAGCCAGGCTTCTGCCTTTGTCCTGTGTACTCACCTCTCCGGTGCACTCCGTTTGGTGACCACGCTCCTCTGATCCCTCACTTGTGGAGAGAGGGAGCTCACCAGAGGCATAGTTTGTTTTTTTCGGTTTTGTATTATTTATTTATTTTAATATCATTGGGGAGAGGCATAGTTTTAAAGCTCCTCAGTTTCACTTGAGTCCACATGCTTCATTATACAATGCTGCTCCGTGACTACCATAAGTGGAGTTTTTTTTTTTTAACAAATAGAAATTGATTCTTGCATAATTCAGGAGGCTAGAGGTCAGAATTCAGGACACTAAATGTAAGGGAAGAATATTGTTTTCTATCCAGTGTGGGGAATGCTTATGTCTTCTTTCTACATGTCTGGTCCTGGTGTTCCTTGGAGCTCTCCCCTGTCTTGGCATCAATCTTTCTCTGGGTCTAGAAGCTTCTTAGCACAGTGACTCTGGATTGAAAGAATATACCTTACTCCTAGCTCCTTTTTCTTGTTGGTAGTCTTGTTCTTCCTTCTCTGTCCAATTATTTAATCTGTATTACTATTATTATTATGTTTATATCTAATGTATATTTTACACAGAAGTACATTTTATTATTATTAGATATACTTAGCTTTCTTTAAGAATGATTCAAAGCACAACCTAATCTCTGAGGTTGTATTCTGTCTCCTCTTAATATCATGGAACTTGTTGTTGTTGTTGTTAGTGGTAGAGTTGAGTTGCTTCCAATGCAAAGAGACAATACGTGTGACAGAGTGAAACACTGCCCAGCCCTGCACAATTCTCACATCTGTTTAATGTTGGAGCCCCTCGTTATAGCCATATCTCTATCCATCTCACCACGGCTCTTCCTCTTTTTCACTGTCCCCCTACTTTACCAAGCATCACGGTCTTCTCCAGGGACTGGTCTCTCCTGATAACATGTCCAAAGTACGTAAGACAAAGTCTTTCCATCACTGCTTGTAAGACACTGTACTTCTTCCAGGATATATTTGTCCGTTCTTTTGGCAGTCCATAATACTTTTCTTTTCTTTTTATCATAGTACTTTTCAATATTCTTCACCAGTATCGTGGTCAATTCCTCTTCAGTCTTCCCTGTTCAATGTCCAATTATCCCAGGCACACGAAGTGATTGAAAATACAATGGCTTGGGTCAGGCACAGCTTATTTCTCAAAATGATATCCTTTCTTTTCTCTTCCACACTTCAAAGAGAGCTTGTGCAGCAGATATACCATGCATTCATCTCTAGGTGACAATACATTATTATTTGTCCTCTTGATTGCTCTTTCCACCAGCATGAATTGTGTTTCCAAGCAAGAGAAAATCCTTGCCACCTCCAATTCTTTCTCCATTTATCATGGTGATACCGAATGGTCCATTTCGTCATACTGTGGTAACTTGCATATTACTATGATGCTGGCAGCCATGTCACCAGTATTTCAAATACCGGCAGAATCATCCAAGGGGAACAGGATTTAGCAGAGCTTTCAGACTAAGAACAGATGATGAAGAAGGCAGAGGCTCTTCACTTCCTGGAAGTAGTCACTGAAAATCATATTCCCTCCAAACTTATTCTTTATTTTTTCATGGAGGTTAGGATTAGGATAATTACAGCAGGTCACACAGTGGAGGAGAATGACTTGATACTGAAAGTCGTGATCCTGCCAATTGGACACTTCTGGGGGAGACACAATTCAACTCACAACACTGTGTCCTGCAGGAAAGTCACCCTGTGCGTGACATGGCTTGTAATCCCTGGAGTTTCAAAATGAAGTGCACGGTCTACATGGTACCGTCAAGTCACAGGTGGTCTTATAAATAAGTTAAATGAAAAGTACATAGCAAAGCGCAAGGGGAAAGAGATGATGAGGGGTAGCACCCTCAGCGTGGCTGCAGTGGGGATCCACCTTACTTGAGTTCTAGCTTGGGATCTTCATGACTCCCCGTTCTGTTGCATTAGCCCACTGATGGGAATTGCAGGGCCTGAATCTTCAAACAGACCAAGATGCCTATGGCCAGGGACACACATTTGCCCTGTGTGTTTGGCCAAAGGCTATCTAGCTCACCAGTTAGCCAGTCAGCTGTTTGCTGATGAGAGGTTATGTGTTTCACTGGGCACATGTGATGATGGCTCTCAATGGGTAACATCTGTGAGTGACTGATTGAAGACCACATAACCTATACATATGAATATTTGGAGTTACAGTTCTTTTATGGATATTTGGGGGGTCATAAATATTTAGTGCTCAATTGATCTTGAATGCCCCTTTAATCTATGCCCCGTCCTGATATATGATTTTTCATGTTATCTGACATATCTCACAGGTCACTAACTCACCTATCTGTGCTTCACTCTGGAATGCCATTCATCTCATTCCCCCTGCCCCCCTTTATTTCTAGCAGAGTTGAACATTCTCAACCAAAGCAACAAATGCACATTACATACAGCCCTCTAAAAATATATTTTATTGCATTCTTGTTGAAAGTGTACACAGCAAAATAGGTTCTCACTCAATAATTTTTACACATATTGTTCAGTGACATTGGTTCCATACTGCAATATGGCCAATCTTCATTTAAATGACTTTATAAATCTATGTGATGTATTACACACATCAAAGCACAGAGTTTGAAAATCATAACAAGACAAATGTCTGTGCTCTTTTTTCACTTAATAATGAGGACATTAACAATCCCCCAGAAATCTTTGTGCCCCCTGCTCCCCCAAAGTAGTTCCTGTTCCGTAATTTGTGTTGACATTTATTAGCTTTTATTTATATTGTTACCCTTCCACAATTCATTGCTCGATTTTCCCCCCTTCTGAGAAAAGAGAAATGGAATCACACTAAATTGCTTTCTGTGATCCTCTTCTCTTGTTCAGAAACATGCTTTCGACTCATTGTGTTGATGGTAGCTGGAGTTCCTTCGGGGTATCAGATGTTCCTTTTTGCCTTGGATTGTAGGGTTGTCTGGGACCTCGGGATTTCAGTGCTAAAGTTGGGAGGCCCTGTGCTCCCTGCTGTCCAGCATGCCATTGGATTCATGTGCTAAGTGCACATGTGTTCTGCTGAATGGGGCTTGTTGGGCTGTTGGGGGATTTTGAATGGTGCTGGTATGGGCATTCCTCAACACACCTCCCGGTGTTCATGCAACTACTCCACAGAGAGGAATTGCTGCATGGTTGAGTGGGCACATGCTAACATTTCCACAGACACCGCACCATTTCTTCAAGTGATTGCAAGGAATTCACTCACACAAGCCCTGGTAGCAGCATACGAGCTTCTAAACCCTCACCCTCTACCTATATTTGGTTTGGTCCCATATCCAAGTTTTGCCCATTTGATAGAGCCAAACTGATAGCGCGCCTTGTCTTTTGCATTCCCAAGGCTACCTAAAATGTTTATTGAATCTTTGGATTCCTTTTTGAGGAATGTCTTTTGCTCATCCCCCCCCCCCATCTTTTTCTGGTTTGTTTCTTTATTGATACTAAAAGTCCTTCATATATATCAATACCTTCTCTCAATTCGTGACTTGCCACTTTATTTTTACGGTACTTTTGAAATGCAGACGTTCTGAATTTTAACATGGTGGGTTTTATCCTTTTTCTCTCCAAAATTTAAGAAAAGAATCTCAATTGCAAAGTTGAGAAGATACTTCCTCTTCTAGTCTTTTGGAAGCATCACACTTTTTCCCCTTCAAATTTAAGTACTGATCCACCAGAGATTGACTTCTGTGTAGGGTGTGAGGGAGGGATCTAGCTGTCTTTTATTATTTTCATGTGGATAACTAATTATCGCCCTACTGTTCTTATTCTAGTCCATTGGTGACCCGCGATGTCACGATGTTTATGAATCAAACTTCCATACACATGAGCATCTGTCCTGGGCACTATTCTATTTTCCACTGAAACCTTCCTTTTCCACTCATGCATCCTCCATAGGGTAGTCATGGTGGGAAGAGGTGACGCTCTTCTTGCTACTAATGGGGAGTAAAAAAAATTCCATATCTCTCTGACCACAGTGCAGTAGATAGCAGTGAGGGAGAGAATGGGGAGAGTGTTCTGAAACCGGGTTGGAGAGGGGGCCTCAAAGGATGTAGTCAAGGCTGTGGACTTTACTCAGGGGTCTTGGGGAAGCGATACATGAATATTTTCAGGGAGTGCAGTTGGGTGTACATGGATATGTGTTCTACATAGACCGCTGTTTGCTTTGTGGTAGATAGTTTTAAGAGGGCACTGTGGTGTCAGGAACCAGTCAAGGTGCTGCCTACTGAGGAGGGTGACTGAGACCTGCCTGACTGTGACTCTTCGCCAGATGTTGCTCTCTCCTTCTGGGGCACCAGTAGCATGTTGCAGAGAGACCCGGTAACTCGTGGTGCTGTCTGTAAGTCAGCCTCAGGTAGGACTCTGCCTTCTAGTCCATTTCAACCCGCCGTCACCCTTTGGGATAAAGAGAATAGCCCCTGTGGGTCGGAGACTGTAGCTCTGGATGGGAGTAGAATGCACAGTGGGTTAGGCTTGTTGGTCTGCGATTCTTGAGGTTAGCAGCTGGGAATCATCAGGCGCTCCTTGGGAGAGAGATCAGACTTTCTGCTCCTGTAGGGTGGCTGCTAGGAGTCAGAATTGACTGGATGGCTGTGAGAGTGTACTGTTTGTTGGTTTGTTTTTGGTAAGGCAGCGAAAGTATGACGCCCAAGGCCACCTGCTGCTCCTTATGTCTGGAATACTCTTTCCTCAGATTCCTGAGTGTTTCGCCCCCTCGTTTCCCTCTGCTCTGTACCCCAAATCACAACCCTCCCTCTCTACAATCCCCTTCCCGCTTTCTTTGTTGTCCTTGAACTCACTAACACCTGACATGTCACATAATTACTCCTTTATTATCTTCACGGCTTCCCCCTTTTCTCGAAGGTAGCTGTGTCTCTGTTTCTGCCGCCTGGCTGGTTCTCCATAGAGATTATTGGATGAGTGGATCTAAGTGAATGAGCAAAGCAGCACAGGGACCCCGGGGTTCAGCACCGGAGTGGGCATAAAGCAGCAGCTATGGAAAGCTGAATGCAGAAATGGTGGTGGCTGTCCGAACCCATCAGCACTCTCCTCTGAGACCCTCTCTCTTGCATTAGGGCTCCAGAAGTATCACACCCTTTTGACTCTTATTTTGACTTTCTCATTCTTTCAAAGAAGGTAGCTCAGAAATGACCTTCTTTGACTGACTGAGGACCGGATATCCAGAATCCTTATGTGACTTTCTCAAAACCCATTGGTGCACTATACCCAGCACCTGGCCGTTGAGTGTCTATATTTGGACCTGGGTCCTAGCACCTACTACACCGCATTCTCTTCTCCCTGTATCAGGAAGCACCCACTGAATTTGATGAGCATCTCTTCCTATGGAATTGTTGCTTGGCAATGGTTGCTAGGCAAAACTCATAATTAAAGATCTCAGGACTCTTGATTGAGAACTCTCTTGAACGGTGGAGGACAGACTACTAAGATGACCCTGAGATCTTTGTTTCCAGAGGGACACACTACATTTCCTCTTCCCTTGGGTGTAGGTAGGTTTATGAATGTGCTGGGATGTTCCTCCCTTGACAAGGCTGTTATATGGAACAGATGATGGGAGAGTTGTTCCCCTTATCACATTATATTAAATTAGTCTGAGTGAGTCTCTTGGTTGATTTGGAGAAGTGAGCTGCCATGTTGTTCAAGGACCACATGTCTAGGACCGAGAGTGACCTCTCCAGGAGCTGAGAGTGACCTGTCAGGGAAAGGAAGAAGGAAGCCCACAGGTCTGCACAATGATCCTGGGCTCTGAGAAGGACCCCTGGAAGATGGGGGTTCTGGTATCCATTCACAGAGGGGAAAAGGAAGCTGAGAGAGGAGAAGACAGTTCATGGTCACACAGTAAAGAAGACTTGAAGACTGGGGCCAGAACCAGAAGGACTACAAGGGTATGGCCCAATTCAGAGATGTTTCTATGGATAGCATATTCAAGGCACGTGGTCACAGGGATGGCATTGACACATAGGGGTCTGGAGAGACGCGCTGGGGGACATGAATCTCTTTCTGCATCTCTCTCACCCATGACTGAGAAAACAGAGCTTCCAGACCCCTTCAACCCAGTCTCCTTCAGACCATACTGCTTCTTGATGTAGGTGCTGAGTCTTCCTGACTCTCATTTCAGACAGAGCCCCCATGAGGGAGAACCATTTACATATTTTCCATTGTTCTCTGTGGCTTTGGGGCATCCAGCTGACTCCTGGGCTTCTTAGTCAGAAACTTCCTGTGTCTCATCCACACCAGCCTGTGGTGGTCTGGGGCCAAGTCTTGCCATCACCCAACACACATTGCTTCTTTTGGATATTTTCACAAGGCCCCGTCCTTACCATTTTGCATCTAGTTCAGACGGGATCCTTAGTCAACAGATGTTGGCCCTTGGCCCTCATGGATTAACCTGTGACCCTAATGGGACTATTTAATTCACTGAAGTTGAAGTTTTGACCACAGGGTCATAGCATTAGGTCATTATCCTTCTCTAGGTGGTTTCCACAAGAGTACCTCCTTAGACTTTTATACTTGCTGCCTCCTTCCTCTTTGTCTTCACTCCTTGAGGAAGTAAGAGATTCCTGATTGGTGGGCATCAGTTAATGACCTGAGTTTCCTGGTGGGGTGGTGCTCATTTATTCTAGTTTGTGATGGTGGGCCATCTTCTGTTTTCTTTCCTCACTGTCCTGGCCTGGAGAGAAGTGTCTTTGTCTGCACTGGGGAAGAGGGTTGAAGACAAGAATGTTAGAAGCCACAGCCTTCACGCCCACTTTTATCCACATTGAGCTAACATTCTGTGTCCAGTCTGGCCCCAGCTCAGGGGAGGGGAGATTGGTCCTTCTTGAACCCCAGTGCAACCTGGAAGTGCCTGATGGCAACAAACTGATTGGCCTAACTAAATGCAGCTCTCAGAGCTGACCTGGTCCTTCTTGAGATCTGCTTTTTTCTGGTTCTCTGGGCAGCCCTTTCTCCTTCCCTAAATCACCATCTCCCTCTCCTTAGATAAAATGGTTTGCAACTGAAGAAACTTGCCAAGGCAGAGACGGTGATCCTCAAGTGTCAATCACTCTGGAAACTCCCAGTGTCCTTTTGGCTACTCCTTGGGGCACAATTGAATGGCTACTCTACCTCCCAGGACAGTGCTGAGAGGAAGCAGACTAGAAGCTCAGACCGCTCACTTGTTGCTGCTCAAACCCCACCACTGTGTTACCTTGGACACTTGACCTTGAGCCTGTTGAATCTTGTCATCCTGCATTGCTTGATTTTGCTTATCTAATCCAGGCCCACTTCGGTAAGCTCCCAACCTACTGTTAGGGACCCGTTCTGATGCCTGAGGGCAGACTCTGCTTGTCTTGCCTCAGAGAAGACTCTGCTGTCTGCTTTCTTGACCTTGGACCTCTGGTAGCCCCCATAAGTTGAAGGATATCTGGTATATTAAATTTGCCATGGAAGTGACTTGAACTGAACTCTTTTTACTGCTGTGTGGACTAACTAGCTGTTACATGGCTTCTTGATATATATAATAATCAAAAGTGTCCTCGTTTGTCAGAGAATCATCCTCTAACATATCATCATGGGCCTGATAAGTGCAATCATGCAGTGATAATCAAAGATTATAGCAAAGTTGTAGAAAACATGAGAGAGAGAGAAATAATGGAGTCCGACTCCTTTCATGGTAGCATGCTTACCTCAGCCCCATTTGGTGGTCCATGTGGAGAGAACGGGATTTATTTCTAACCGAAGCCTTTTTATATTTTCTTGGGGAGGTGCAAGCTGCCTAATCACAACTAAGAGCATACATCACAGAAAAAGAGTGTGCTGTAGGTAATACAGTGATGGGAGGACAATCTAGGGACATAAATGTAATAGGAGTGGGAAGTATTGGGGTTTCAAGTGTGACAAGGGTGGACCCCAGACTCAAGGAGGTGGCAGAACAGATTTGACTTGTTCTCTGACTCTTAAGAGAGAATGTTTACAGTAGGGTGGGAAACCCACCTATGGGACCAGACTGGTGGTTAACAGGCTTCAGGCAGAGGCAATTTATTGTGATTTAACAGCAGGGGGTAGGCCTTGCAGCCAGAGGTCTGGCAGGCTGGAATAACTTCAGGGAGAATAACTAAGCTTCTGACCTCTCATCAAATGCTGGTAAATAGTTACTAATATTTGCTTAATATTTTGGAGGAGATATAATTGTGGGAAGGTCTTTTTTTGGGGGGCATCATTGCCCTCTGGTGGATGTAGGAGGCCCAGCCTTGCTCCTGGAGAGCTGCTGCTGGATTTGAACCGCCAACTCAGTGGGCTGCAGTCCTGCACACAACCACTACGCCCCCGGGGCTCAGCTGTGGGAAAGTCTTAGATTCCTCTGACACTGGTTTCGTTTCTCTAGAGAACCCAGCCTAACACACTGCTCCAAGATGCTGCAGTCAACTACCCAGTTTTACAGAAGATGAACCTATGACACAGATGAGTTACTCCACCTGTCCAATGTGGCATAGCTAGGGGATGGTGGAGCCAGTATTTGGATCCTCATAGTCTGATTGCCCAGGGCTTGTTCTGACTGCTGAGCAGCATGCCAAGGTCACTGCCCTCCACCCAGAGCTGGGGCTGCGCTTTCCCCTTAGGGATCAACATATGAAGCCTGCAGAAGAGAGGCTGTGATTGGTTCAGGCTCAGCCTGTGTGGAGCCCTGACTGACTCCAAGCCCACCTAGGTTCCTGTCTCCAGCCCAAACAGTATGGCCATCTTCACCAGAATAGTTGACCAGGGAAGGCAGCCATTTGGGAGGAAGGGACAACATACGGCATTAGATAGACACTTCAGTGGTTTACTTAAAAGGAGCTGTGGGTCTCTGGTCTCAAGATTATCTCTCCCACACCTCCCTGGGGGAGGGGGGATAAAAAGAAATTTAATGAGGAAGTGAGGGTTTGGGGTTTTTGTTGTTGTTGTTTTAAACTTCCCAATGATTCCTAGGGGACACTGTTTTTATTCCCCAACCACACTACAAGATGAAGTGTTTGGAAAGGTGTAGCATCCTATACAGTTGCTGCAACCCAGGCTCACTCACCTGGATTTCACTTCTTGACTTGCCAAGAGAAAAGCTTCAGCATCGTGGGGGTGGAAGTGTGCCTCCTTCAAAGCTTGAGTGGCAGGTGATGGGAGACAGGCCCACCCAGCTGGACTCCTTTGTCAGCAAAGGGTGTAGGGGCTGTTTCTGGATCTCGGCCCAAGAAGTTTGGCTGTTGGGTTTCTTGGAACCTGAGAGAGACTGGGGAAGGGTGTGGGATGTACACGCTGACAAAGATCCTCCACTGATTTTTCTGAGAAGCTTGACTCCAGGATGTCTGGTGGGACCTCTTGTGTGTGGTTTTATCCAGGTGGGGTTTTTGGTTCCTTCCAAGGGAAAATTTCTATCGATTCAAGAGTTGATGTTGGCCTTGCGTTCCACTTTGGACTTATATGGTAGGTAATCCAGAGATACTAAGAAGGACCTTGCCAAGTTCTGAGCCTTCAAGTATGGATTTTTTGAAAACTCTATGGGTGACCTTGTAGTCAAGTCATTTTCTTTCTTAGATTATTTTAAATCAATAATATAGAAAGGTACCAGGTAGCATGTTCAAACCACCAGAAATTCTACAGAACTTGGAACATGGAAATGTACCTTAGTTGACCTTTCTATACACAATCAGTGCTGATAATTTGGTGGGAATCTTTCCTCTTATTATTATTATTTTTTCTTGTCTTTTGGCACGCATGTGTACACACACACACACACACACACACACACACACCAGAACATCCTTTTGAGACCCAAGAAAGCCTTAGGAAACTTTGATGAGATGAAAGCTACACCCTCCCGCCTTGGTGTTTGGCTCTTTTTAAGGCATGGGGCGGGCCCACTGACCTATTCCTTTGCTGCTATAAAATCACACCAAGAAGTCAATGACATATAAGAAGGAGGAGGATGCAAATTAGGATAAAATATAAAGGAAAGGTAGGGGAGAGCAAAATAGAGAATTAAGCATACCAGTAAAGGAATTAATATTGTTATAATGGATGACATAAGATTTTGAAACAAGCAAGTTAAAGAAACCCAACAAAAAGGAAAACTTTAAAATGTAAAAAATAAGAAAATGGGGCTTAAGCTGAAGAAAAGAAAGACAGGGGCTGATGAGATACTAAGCAGCCGCCTGAAAACACAAAGGTGAAAAGATTAAAAAAAAGGTTAAGGGCAAAGTTCACATCCACAGGGTTAATTTTTAAGTAGATGAAACTATAGATTGAAAATTAGAATTCATGCCTAAGAAGTTGCGACTAAAAATGAATATAAAAATTAAAGAGAAGGGAAAAAAGAGAAGCTGATACCAAGAATGCAAATAGAAAGTTAACGTTTAGAAAATGATGATGGCAACCTATGGACAAATATGCTTGATGCTATTGACATATGGATTGTTATAAGAACTGTAAGAGCCCCCAGTAAAATGATTTTTTAAAATTAAAGAGAAAATAGACATAAAGAATAACATCTTCACCAGTGTCCCTGTGCTCCAAAGCCACCCAAATCTTTAAAGTGGATAAGACTAAGAAGAAAAAATAAAAACCATATATATATATATATATATATATATATAATCAATAGCACAATAAGAAGGTAAAGAGCTAAACACTTGAGTGAAATACCAAATTCTTCCTTCAAAACCATACATCCCAGCTGCAAGGTAAGGCAAATCTTCCAGAAAGAACCAGCCCTACAGCTAACTTCTTACTCACATTCTGAGTATTTCTTCCTTCTAGCTAGAAGGCAGCCCTGGGTCCCCATGCCTACCACCAGTGCGTCTATGAGCTCTGCTCCATGCACCCCATCCAGTCTGTGTCCTGTGTTTCTACAGACCCCTATCCCCATTCTTCCTAGGTGCTCTTCTCCCCATCTCCTGCTCACTCTCTCCCACATGGCTCTGAACCCATAATCCTGGCTCCCAGTGGGAATGGCCACCACAAGGAGCCCAGCTGTGTTGGTGCAGCCAGCCGTGGCTTTCAGACTTGAGCCTGCATGGACTCACCAGGGCCACAGGGGGTTCGGGGTGGGGAGTGTCCTGCTGTGGACCAGATAGCCAGCACTTCCACGGAGTCTTGTTCGGTAGGTCTGGGTAGGCTGGATTCTTCATTTCCAGCAAGTCTGCCTGAGGACTCCACTTTGCATCTTTGAGTATAGTTCAGGGGGCAGGTATAGAAGCCATCACTGGGTTTCGGGTGTGATTGTCCACACCGCCTTAGTCTCTATGAGCAACTCTCTTCTGGATCCCACCACCCTGGACCCATGCCTCTCTACAACAGGATTCTCTGCAGCTAAGCCAAGGGCTCCAAGCTGTCTTCCCTCTTGTTTCAGCCTAGGGTCACCCTGTAGACTTTACCTGTCCACTGTGAGTCATCCGCCCACCCTGACAGGCAGCTCAGCCATGGCCCGGAACCCGCTGCCCTTTAGAAGGAGCACTGAGACTGGCCTCTGCCGACTCAGTTTCCACGACCGATGGCTTCCTGTCAAAAAGGACTCCCATCCATGGGTTCTGCTTGGCTCGTAGAAGAGAAACAGATGGGCTGCTCTTCGGAGTGTGATGTGGGGGGAAGAGGGAGGAGACGGTCTTGGGCACTATTGTTGGATCACAAGTCCTGCTTCCTCCAACTCTCTGAGGTGAATCTTCAATCCTTTCATCAGGCCTGCAAAACCTGTGAATGGGGGATTTGGAAAGGGCTCAGCGATCCAGCTTTGCTCCAGGCCCAGCCAGGAAGACTGGAAGGTGACTTGATATTCTAGGACTTGAAGGGCAGGCTTGTGGACCAAAGTGTCTCCCTGTGGCCTGTCTGTGTGGCTCTGGCTACCTCACAGCATGGCACCCTCAGGGCAGGCAGACTTTTTACTTGGAGACGGTGGTGGTGGTGGTGGTGGTTGGGGGGAGGGGGGGCTCTACGGTGAGAGTCAGTGAACAAGAGAAGCTGCAAGACTTTGCTGGCCTAGCCCTGGAGCTCCCAGAGCATCATTTCCACGACGTCTTATTGGCCACGAGTGAGAGACCATCCATCAGGTTCAAGCCGAGGGTGGGGGCAGAGTCACACAGCAAAGAGTGCTGGAGAGGCAGCCAGTATTGTTCGGAGGTCCCGGCTGTGCGGGCCCGGTGAGAAGTTCAGGATGCTCCGAGAGCCAGCACAGCCAGCCAGCCAGGACGCCAGGTCCAGAGGATGCAAAGGTGCTCTCTGGTCCAGAGCTGGGGCCAGGCTTCAGGAGGAAGGAGCAGCAGGCAGGAAGCAGCTCCCCGTGGTGGAGAAAGGGTGGAGGGAAAAGAGTGAGAGATCTGAGGCAAAGAGGGAGGAGCAGCTGGGGCTGGGTCCTTGAGGAGGGCCATGGGGAGCCTCAGAGGCCTCAGAGGAGGACAGGAGCAAGAGGATTTCTAAAGGAGATCCCTTGTCTTTGGAAAATCAATAGCAGGGAGGCCAGTTTTGAAGCCATTGCCACTGAGCAGACTAGAGAAGGCGTGGGGTGGAGAAAATGACATGTGGGTGATGGGAGAGGCCTGGTCACCCTGGAGGCTAGACGTTGGTATAATCTAGAGAGTTGGCTATTGGGGCTTATGTCTGATGGTGCCCAGCGTAGCCTAGGCCACTTTGAGGACGGAACACTAAGGGTGGGTAACGCACACGTGTGGCCATTCTAGCAGATGTAGATCAAGAGCAGAGGCAGGTGGCCATTCCTAACACAGCCAGGCTTCCAGGTGTCTTCACAGTGATCCATCATGGGACTCTGGTGTCAGATGGATCAGCTTCTCTCCTGGCCTCACTCTGCCGTACCTGGGAGATAGTCTACAGGCCACCCCAGCCCTCCATCTCTCAGGGAGAGAAGACTGTCCTCGTGCAGGTCAGTGCTAACCTCTGTCTTGTGTACAGTGCATAGTCCACAGTGGGGGATGATGTCTTTGCTAGAAGGATGCATGCGTGTGCATGCGTGTGTGCGTATGTGTGTGTGTGTGTGTGTGTTGGATGGGGGTGGGAGTGGTGTTTGAGGAAACCCTGAATCTGCCTACTGAGGCTTAGCAGGCCCCAGAAGAAATGGTAGCAGAGGGAGGTGCCAGGAGATCGATGAGTAGATGGTGGCCGGCTAGTGGGCAGGGGACTAAAATCAGAGGACTCCTCCCCTTCTCATGAATAGCAGGGGCCACTGTGAGTTGTTGATCCTACTGCTGTAGGAGGGGGAGGTAGGAAATGCTACCAAAGTCCTCCCCCCTCCCTCACCATGGCCCTGGCCCTTCCCTACCTAATGGGTGGAAATGTGGGGAGTGGGAAGGTTGACATGTCCTAGGGCCCTCAGCAGGGCTGGGGGGTCGGTCACCCATGGTGCCCACTTCTATAATCACACCTGTTCAGAGCCTGTCTCTCCTCTGCACTCCCTGCCCCTCGTACCGCTCAGCTCCCTGGGATTCCCCCCAAGTCAGTCGCTTGCATGAGAACCCACGTCTCAGGTCCGAACCTGCTTGGGGAAGTGGTTCCTCTGCTCCTGCCCTGCCTTGCTCAGCCCTGGGGCTGCATGCGGAGGAGGGGCTGGGGGTGTCCAGGTGCAAGGGGACTCTGGGAACCTTGTCAGATGGCGCCTGTGTCTGTGGGGCATAGGGGAGCCTGGAACACAGACAGGGAGGGAGGGAGGGAGGATGCGAGTCAGCCTGGAGAAGTCTATTCTATCCCTGACTTCTCCCCTCACGTGCCCCAGTTCTCTCCAGGGACTGGGCCTTCCCCTCTGTGGGAGTTAGGTCTTGCATCAACTTGAATTTGTACGAAGGTGAAATTGACAAGGGTAAAACCCAACCTATCAATCAGGTCATAGTCTCAGGATGCTTCTTTATGAAGGAGACACTGGGGATCCTTCCCCCCACCCTTCTCTGCCCCTTCACCTTCTTGCATGCTGGGGCTCTGCTTGCCGCCAGGGGTGGCCCCACATGGACCGCCCACCCCTGAGGGCCGTCGGCGCCCTGCGACATTTCCACTGACCTTGGATCCACGTGACTTGGCCTCCACGGGCCTGTGATCTCCCTGCATCCCCCCTCACCTTTCTGCATCATCGACCTGCAGCTCCACCTGTGCCTCGAGTCCATGGTCTTGAGCTGGACTGGGCTGGGCTGCCTGCTTGATCTGGACTTGCTTCTGGATCTAGAGCTGCTTTTTACACCCGAGTGCCACCGGTTTTGTGTCTCAGCCTAACACATCCCCATGTCGTCAGAAGGTCGGTGCACCCCCTAATGCCCAGCTGGATCTTTGCAGGCTCACATGCCGGGGTAGGGGTAGGCAGAGATCAGTGCCTGCTTTCTCCCTCTCTGTCTTTAGACTCTGAGTCAATGCACGGTGGGTGGCAGAGTCACTATTCCGACCGCTCTGGACAGAGTTGTGTGTCCAGGTTTGGCAAGCTAGGCTTGGGAGGTCACATCTCAATTGAGATGCTCCCCCAACCCCCCCAGGGTGAAAGGTATCCTGGAGCTTCCTCTCCTGCTTGACTCCACCACCCTACACTCCTCCTGAAAGCCTTGGAAGGGATTTGAAAATTTCATCAAAGCTGCTTGCTTCCTCTGCTGGAGGGCAGGCACCAAAGCCCGGCCTGGCCAGTGGTGGGCACTTCTCTGGGGGTGGCCCATGGCTGGTCCTGATGTGCACCCTGAAGGGGGATGGTCAGAGGAGAGAGGCTGCCTTCGCGGAGAGATGAAGTGTGGCGGGGCTGTGAGTTCCAGGAGCACAATGGGACCATCAGGGTAGGGTTTGGCGGTTTCCCATGGTCCCCGCCGGCTGGGTCCGCTGCCACATTCTCCTCATTCTTTGTGGCTTTTTATTGTTCCTGCTCAGTTAAAAACAGAGGTAGCCATGCCCGCATCTGGTGTAGAAATAAGCACAGATCCCCGGGGGAGGCTTCTCTCCCTTTGCTCTTGTGAACACCAACGCGCCGTGTGGATCCCCCTGCACACCTCTTCTTTCCTGGGCGTTCAGGTGGGTCTGAGGGCTCAGCTGCTGGAGTGGGACCGCTAGGTCCCAGGGTCAAGCGTTGGCCATGTTTGACGGCGATCTTCCAATCCCTTTCCCTCTAGGCTGCTTCACCAGCCACTCCCCACCCCGTCTTGCCAACCCAGCGAGTTGCAAATGCTTGACGGCTTGCCAATCAGATAGGGACGAGCGGAGCTTGAGAACTGTAAAGAAGCCGGTTCTTCCTGTCCTTTCCGAGTGGCTTTCTTAGCCGAACAACTGCAGGGTGGCTGGAGTCTAACAAGCTTCTTTTCAGTGGGTGAGCGTGGCCCACGGAGCGTGAGTGCGACACTGTCGTGACTGTGGGTCAGCAGTGGGGATGAGGGTGGTGGAGGGAGGGTTTACCTGAGAGTACCCCCGGCCCCGGGTCCCCAGAGAGGAGGCCGCTTCATCTGGGCCCCAAATGAAGGAAACAGATCTCTTCAGCCCTGCTCCCCGCCATCTGAAGCCAGGGACCGCTGTCTGCGGTCTACATGACAAAGAGCTGATTCCAGAGCAGAGCAGTGAGACTGGAAAGATGGGACACTGAGGGAGGGGTGAGGAGGGAGGAAACTTTGGCAAAGGGTAAGGGGTGCCGGGCATGCCCAACACCCTGTGGCTACAGCGCACCAAGCCAGAAACCACCGAGGCTGTGCAGGCAGCTAGGCTAGCGAGTGAGTTGTACTAGAGAATTGCTGCTCTCTACGGAGTCACCAAACGACCAGAGGTTCAAGGCTACAGCCATCCCCCTTCGGCAGCATCTGGGTGGGAGGCGTGGCCTCGATGTGGGCTGGGCTCCCTCCTGGCCTGGCCTCGATCCGACAGCCTGCTGTTCTGCACATGGCTGCCACACATCGGCAGGCCCCTCAGACTTGCTCTGGAGCACATGCAGGGGCTGTCAAAGCCGAGCAGACTCACAATGGGTGCACAACGTCTTGTCTCCCCTGTTCCACTGGCCAGTGCAAGTCGTGGGTCAGCCAATACTCAAGGGGTGTGGCTCTAGTCCCCCTCTGGGTGGGAGGGCAGTGATCCATATACTGAAGGAGGCCAGGAGTCTGTCGGGTCCTGCAGAACTGACCACCAGCAATGCTTAACACTCAGAGGTCATTGTTGGCTCTGGATGAAAGGGAGGAGGACACCGATGGGGAGACCATCAGTGGGGGTCACAGTCAGGCTCTAACAGCAGCAACAACAAAAACGTGAGCAAAGAAACCCTCGGGATCGGGCTCTTGGGTGGTGATGAGCAACTCACCTCGTTTGCTCAGGCCCTTCCTAACTCCTGGTCTTCCTTAGTAAGCTGGAAGGTAGACAGCAGAGGGAAGTTAGACCCCCAGAGCTGAGGAAGGGTGCCACTGCCTTCTGTTTGGGGCACTCTGTAGACTCTGGTGCAGGCCCTCCAAGCCAGCCATGGCTGCACATGTTTCCTCTGGCTGTGCGGCCCAAGGATTAAACAGACTTTGTTGGGATTACCACTGCCAATCAAGTTCAAGTGCATTTTTAAGAGCTTAATTTGCGGCCCTAGGTTTCGAATAAAACCATCAAGTCCAGTCGATTAAACTCATTAAGGCGGGTGGATTGGCTGGCATTCGAGCTGCTGTTAGATTCGGAGAATTAATTAGGGGTCTGTTATCCATCGGGATTAGCTGAACCAGCCCAGATGCCCAGGGATTCTGCTAAAAAGACAGGCCCATATTTCTTTAGCGGAGTCTTGTGAGACAGTAATCTGGAGGCTGTGTAGGAATGGAAGCACCACACAACATGCCTTTGATGCTTTCATCCACACCTGCGAGCCCTTGGGTAGGGATGGGCGTGGCCAGGTCTTGGAGGTTGGCCCAGGGTAAGCACATCTGCAGTCTGCTTTTCCTATCAGAAATGCTTCCTCCACTCCCACCCCAATTGGTGAAGTTGTCGGGCTCCATCTCCTTGTCAATCAAACCATGTGACCAAGCTGGCCACCAAGAACACCTTTAGGTAGAACACCTTTTTGCTAGAAGGCATGTGGTCAAAGCCATTGATACAGCACAGGGAGACACGCAGAAAATAGGACCCTTTCCTCTAGCGGTGAAAACAGTAAGTCTGAAACTGCCAGTGGCCAAGCAGGACCTGCCTAGAATATCCTCAGGAAAATGGAGAGAGAAAGAAAGGAATTCCAAATGATGTTGTGTGAGCTTCTGGATCCAGCTGTTTCTGAAGCCCCCTCTGCACTTTCCAGTTAGATGAGCCAATCCATTCCTCTCTTTTTGCTCAAACCAGTTGAAACTGAGTTTCTCCTGCTTGCAGTCTAAAGAGTCCAGATGATCACTCTAGATCTACCTTACAGAGCATTAAGACTAGGGAGGGATTTAGAGGGTCTTTCCTCAAAAATATGGGGAAGCCGAAGTCCAGTGAGGGGAGGTGATTTGCTTAAGCTCATTGAAAAGGTTCACAGAATTTTGATATTGCCTAATGTCGTCTTCTTGGGAGTGATAGCTCCTCATACCTACCTGCTTGGCCTTCTGTTGGGTGAAGTTCTACCAGGTGTCTTCACCTGATGTGACAGGTGGCCATAGCAAGGATGGAATACACTGGAAGTATCTTACAGGAAAGAGGAAAGAGGGAGAATAACTAACATCACCACACATACCTGTCTCCTGACTCTCAATGCTACTTGCCCAGCCCAGCCCAGGCCTTGGAATGACTTCTGCATGGCTTGCAGGAGGACTGTGCCCCCAACCAGGGATCTCTCAGCAAACCTCCCTCCCTCTGAGGGCACTCCAACCCATTGGTGAAGACTCTTGCTAATCTCTCTTGAAAGTACATCAAATGTGTCCTCTGTCTCCATCAGGAGAGGCGGTATAGATGGTGGATGCTGGAGCCAAATTGCAGGAAGTTAAATACCTTTCAGCCAGTGACTTGATGTTAACCTTGAGCTAGTCATTGACTTTACCTGTGCTGCCTGTACTAGGTAGGTTTGTTGTGAAAACATGGCCAATGAACACATTGAGATTAATTGGAGGGTGGAGATATAAATGGCTCGGCAAGCCTCACTTTTCTCTCTCTTGCTCTTGGATCTTCGGACAGTGTGCAGTCGGCTGCCTTGTTTGTTCTGTGCCTTTATTTGCAAGCTACACTACGGTGGGACACTTAATCCATGGACTGTGTGGCTGTAAGTTGAGGTTCTTTCAAACCCTGTTTCACCACGCTACTGGAATATACATCTCTTGAGCTGGGGACCATCGGACCCTGTCATCTGGCTGCCTGTTGGTGACCTGCCTCACTGTTTGCTGCCTGTGGCTGGATAGCCTGAATTGCTCTACAGAGGATTACCCAGCGGCCCTCAAGACTTGAAGGACTACTAGTGTATTAGCCGTCTCACGGAAGTGAGTTGCACCAAGCCATTCCATATTGCCAGATAGATTAATTAACTATTTATTTCTTATGTTAGATATCTATCTATCTATCTATCTATCTATCTATCTATCTATCTATCTATCAAATTACTAGTGTCCTGGTTTTGTTTTTACACAGAACCATGTCTAACACACTGTCCTTCTTGATTGGGTTGCTGGAGCTGTTGGGGGCATGGGGTTGTGGGGAGCATTGTAGAGTTCATGCCTGTCAAGAGCAGAGTGTTTGTTGTCATATTCACTGCACCCCCACTCCTCTGCCCTGCTTCTAACTGCGCTGTTGGCTTCCCCCACCCCTACAATTAGCTGTCAGCACAGCAGCCAGGAGATCATCTTAAATATTAATTATCCTAACGATTATACGTCAAATCATGATGACAAGCTTCCAAAGGAGCTTAAAATGTCTGTATTTTATGTTCTAGTAGTATAGGAATGGGCAACCGACCCCCCTCAACTTAGTTGAGATGGCTGTTTTGTTACGATGATGTGCTAGGACTTTGGACAGAACCCGATGGCTGGTTTCTGTTCTCCCAAGTCTGGGCTCCAATGGTCCAAACCCACCTGTCCAACTGTGGTTCAAAGATGGTGTTGTAAAGACTTGGTCTCAGAAACCCTATGTAAACTTGGAAACAACTTGCTGGCAGTGAGTTTGGGTTGGGTTCTGAGCTCAGCTGGGATTGTTGACTGGAGAGCCTGCACACAGTCTCTCTCTGAGGTTTAGGATGCCTCCAATTTGGCCTCTAGATTTGAGGGTAGGTTTCTAAAGAGTGAATGCTTTGCTGGCCTACGCTTGGAAGACAGAACTGATGACTTCGACCCCACTTTATTGGTGGGAAAAGACACATGCACTCTCAATTTCAAGGGCAGCTGGTGGGGTGACAGCACCATCTTGCAGAAAAGCATGTGATGTGGGACATATGGGACAAAAAACAAGGCTCTTCTAGTTCACTTGATCCAACCCCAGACCACATGCTATGGTAGAGAGATGATGTCCAAAGCTGGTGGAGGGAAGGGATGGGGGGGTAGGATGGGTGGACTTCATGGATGATGTGACCATCATCCTGAGCTGAGCGTGGGCCAGGGCTTTTGTTTGGTTCAAGGGACAGTGCATTAATTCAGATCTCTTCCCATGGTAGAAATGTTCAGGGATGGCTCTGCACATGCATGTTCTGGTTCTGCCTCGGGTTCTTCTGTCATGCTATGCAAAGGCTACCACAGTTTCAGGCTATGGCTTCTCTTTAGGCGTGCCAGCAGAAATGTAAAAAGATGATGTTTAGTGACTGTCATGAAAGTCATAGAACTGGGCTCCACTTGGTCACATTCCCACCCTCAAGTGGTCCCTGAGGTCGAGCGAGGAAAGGCTAGTTGGCAACCATAAAGGCAGGGTTGAGGGATTTTGAGGAAACTCCACTGCCTGAGTGAGGCTCAGGTACTGTGACTAGGTGCACAGTGTGAGCGGAAGGGGAAATCACTGGATGGGGAGAGTAGGCGCATTTCGGGGGTGGGGGGGAGCAGCAGGGCAGAGGTGAGGCAGGACAGATCTCTGTTCCCAAGGCAGGATAGTGGGTAGATGAGTGGTGAGGGCCAGGCCTGGATTACCCAATAAGCAAGCATGGCCTTATTTGTGCTTCCTTATGAATCTGTAGCGAACAATTTTATTTTTCACAATATGAAAAATTCTGCTTCTAGGTGTGGCTTGCATCTCTCTCCCAACCCCTGGTAGCTTCCTACAGAGCCAAAGTCTATCATTAGATCCATAGACCCTGAAGGGAACCAAATACCCCGGAAGCAAGGACCTCTGTAGTGAACCATTTCACATGCTGTTTTTCTCACATGCAAGAAATGATGAAACTCACGTGAAATTGTTCAGGACAGACCGGTCAACGAGCACCCGTTTGTTTGTGCAGACTTTACTTACTGGGTCATCCAACTAAGGTCCCAGGTGTGAAAGTGTTTTGCCAATCATCAGACGCCCCTTGTAGCCCACGGTTAAGAAAGACTCCTGAGGAAGGGGAACAATGAACATTCAACTAAGGAGGAGGGCCCCGCTTGCCTCTGTCTGCTTACACCCCTCTTGCTGGCTCCCTGAGCCACACCAAACCAGAACACGGGGTCCTACTGGGGATCCTGATCATTCAGAGATGGACACATGACCCAACCAGGCCTATCAGAGAGTTTCCTGACATATCTTGGAGGGAAAGACGCTGGGTCCATCTCCAAGGCTGCAGACTGGGTGTTTCAATGATCTCCTTATCTGGCTCCCATGTGGAAAGGCTGTCCCCAAATTCACAGAAAGGGAAGTGTGTATTGTCTGGATGACAGAGCAGAGCTGCCCCTCTTCCCAGGTCTAGGGGCAGTGGGTCAGGATGCCCAGGCATGTAGCTGGCACTTAAGGTTTGGACCCTATTGGTGCATGTCATGGCACAGGGGGTTATATGTTGTATTGCTTACCTCATAGCCAACTGCTAATCCACCAGAGATAGATGGATTTTCTCTGTCAATCACAAAGAAAGATGAAGCTCTCTGCTGCTCAGAAACCTACAGGGACAGTTCTACCCCATCCTACTGGCTCATGATACATCAGGAGGGACTCAATGGCAGATGGTGGTGTACATGGGTGGGTGAGAAATAGCCATAGGGCTGGTACCTGAGGTTCAGAGCAAGGATCAGGAGTCTCTGCCTATGTGACAGAAGCATGGAAGACCCAAAAAAGTGTGCCCAGGGCCTCTTCACTTGCTTTTGATAAGGCGCAGCATTCTGGATTTGGGCCTGGGTTTTACCCACCAATGCTGCAGGTTTTCCATCCTGGCTCCAGCTGGGACATACTGTCCTCTGAGTTTGCACTGAGGCTCATAGGGTTTCTGGGAGTGGTTACAGTACCCCTTCAGGTTTGCACACTGGTTTACACACTGCTTCCCCAACACCTGCATCAAACTCCAAGCCTTTGGCTCTCATCCCCTCGCCTGGATCCCAGGTCCTCTCTCTGCAGATCAACGGCAGTCCTGCCTCCAAGCTCGAGTTTGGGTGGCCCTGATGGGGAGGGAAGCCTGGACCCACACCAGGTGGACAGGAGGCTTTTGGGAAGAGCAGTGGCCTTTCAGGGAAGTCATGTCAGTTTGGAGCTGAGTCTCAATTCCAAAAGCAGAATACTGGGGACTGCTGCCAGTGGGCTGGTTGCCAAGGAAACAATCAGTTGAGGCTTTCCAGGCTAAGTCGGCTCAAGATACTATTGATCAGCTCAGAGGAAAAGATCTGAGAGAAGACTGCCCCAGGAGAAGACCAAGCAGGGAGGGCAGAAGGGACAACAGTGATGGAGCCCAGTTCAGGGTAGGGAATGCCCAAGGGATACCTCCTAGCCCAGCCTCTGGTATTGTGGGAGCCTGTGTCCTATTGTCTCACCTGACAGTGGCAGGATGAACCACGGGGGCACATAGGGTGGTGGCCAAGGGTCAATGAATAGTGGATGGAAGAGCCCAGCACCATGGTGGCATGTAAGTCCTGGGGATTAGCTTGATTCTGGGTGCTCATCATCCTGCAGGTGCTGGGCCTACAGGTGATCACCGCAGCCCCGCAGCAAGGTGAGCACGCATACATATCAGTGCAGGAATGATTTTCCCCCCATTCTAGAGATGAGATGCTTGGAAGGCTGCTGAGAGGGCCCTCTAGTGCACAGCACCACTCTCCTTTAAGCAAGGCCCCCTCACCTGCTTTCCCTAGAGGAGGCAGCATTCTGGTTTGGGGCCTCTGGCTCGCACACTCCGGATACCTGGGCCACTGATACGCATTATGGGAGTGGGCCCTTGCTGAAGACAGGCTTCATCTTTGGCTCTACCAAACTGGATTACGGACCTGGCTCCCTTATCCAATTGCCACCCACCCATCCTCTGGCTGGAGCATCATGCTGGTCCTGCCCAATCAATGCCCAACCCTTCCTATGATGGGTTTTGCAGCTATGGACCCCTTCCTACAGTTGGGTCTTCTCAGTCAAGCACCAACAGTGAGAATGACTCTCAGTGCCCCAAATTCACAGCTTAAGAATATCCTGGTTCTTTACACCCCATGACAAAGATTGCAACACCAGGAACCTTTAACATGAGGGAAGGTGTACCCAAGGAAACACATGCCATGGATGCCAAAACTGAATGGCTCAGTCTGTCTGCGTAGCCCTCTGGTAACTGGACCGACACCATTAGACCTAGTAACTCCACATCTGGAGCTGAGTAAAAGGCAGTATTTCCCCAGACAAGTCCATTGTGCTAGAGCCAAATATGAAATACACAGGAAACCTTGCCCGTCAATTGGTAACATTGTCCGTAGCTCAACATGACCATGTTGAGTGTCTTTACTCACAGAAATCAGCAGATTGGAGCTGGAAAAATTTGTGTTTTTGTTGTTGTTGTTTTCTAGAGAGCCCATGAAACAGCTCATCAGCTACCCACTGTGTGAAGAGTGGGACTCCTCTTCATGTCCCACGCATGCGGAGTAGTTACCGTGTCATACGACTATGTGATCAAAGAGATCTGCATGCTCCATTAGTGGAGAGATGAGGGAGCATTAGACTCTGTGCTATGTACGTGTGGACTATCTCCTGGGAAAGACAAGCAATGAGAGCCGGTGGTTGCCTTAAGGACAGCAGTTCTCTAACTGTGGGTCATGACCCCTTTGGGGTCAAATACCCCTTTCACAGGGCTTGCCCAATTCATAGTAGTAGCAAAATTACAGTTATGAGGCAGCAATGAAAATAATTTTGTGGTTGGAGGTCACCACAGCATGCCGTGGCATTAGGAAGGTTTTGAACCACTGTTCTAGGAGGCTAAGGCAGTATGTAAGGGTCAAGGACAGGGGAGAACCTTAACCTGTTCCTGGAATAGCACTCTGTAGACTTTCAATTATTGTTCCTGTTTGCATGTGGTTTTTTTTTTAAGTGTTTACCTTCTTTCATTTTCCTTTTACAAATCATTTCATTGGGGGCTTGTACAACGCTTATCACAATCCATACATCCATCCACTGTGCCAAACACATTTTTATATTTGTTGCTGTCATCATTCTCAAAACATTTGCTTTCTACGTGAGCCCTTGGTATCAGCTTCTATTCCTCCCCTCACGAACCCTTGATGTTTATAAATTATTATTATTTTGTCATGGCTTACTTTGTCTTACATCTTCCTTCACCCACTTCTTTTCTATTATCTGTCCTCTAGGGAGGGGGTTATATGTAAATCCTTTTGATCAGTTCCCCCTTTATACCCCACCTTCCCCTTAGTCTCCTAGTATTGCTTCTCTTATTATTGGTCCTATGGGGTTAATCTGTCCTGGATTCCCTGTGTTTCCAGTTCTTTTCTGTACCAGTGTACATCTGGTCTAGCTAGATTTGTAAGGTAGAATTGGGATCACGATAGTGGCAGGGGGTTGGGGGGTGGGGGAGGTAGCATGAAAGAATTAGAGGAAAATTGTATGCTTCATCATTGCTATTCTGTACTCTGACTGGCTCATCTCCTCCCTGGGACTCTTCTGTAAGGGGATGTGATTTGCCTACAGATGAACTTTGGATTTCCACTCTGCACTCCCCCTCATTCACAGTGATATGACTTTTTTGTTCTTTGATGTCTGATACCTGATCCCCTTGACACCTCATGATCACACAGGCTGGTGTGCTTCTTCATGTGGGCTTTGTTGCTTCATAGCTAGATGGCTTCTTGTTTATCTTCAAGCCTTTAAGACCCCAGACTATCTTTTGATAGCTGGGCACCATCGTCTTTCTTCACATTTGCTTATGCACCCGTTTTGTCTTCAGCAATCCTGTCAGGAAGGTGAGCATCATGTAATGCCTGCACATAGATCTACACATAGACCCACCCTCATATATAAGTATATTTACATATGCATGTGCCTTTATTTAGACCTCTATAAATGCCTTTTGCCTCCTAGGTCTTTCCTCTTTTTCCTTTTACTTTCCTCATCCCATTATCATGCTCAGCCTTCATTTGGGTTTCAGCAATTCCTCTTGGTTTCATTGCCCTTGAGAAAGCCCTACCAGGCCTCCTACACTGGCCTTACCATCAATTTTGGATTATGTATTGTTCCCTTGTTCCTGGGCTTTTTAACACCCACTTCCTTTCCCCTGCCTCCACCTCTCCCATGTCCCCCAAGAACTTTTGGTTCCGTTGTTTTTGCCTCCAGATTGCTTATCCTGCCTATCTTATCTAGATGGACCTGGAGAGATAATAATATACACAAAAAACAAGACAGAGCAAAACAAAGCAACAAAAGTAAAGAAAAACAACAACAAGAAGAAAAAACAATGATAAAAAAGAAAATCCTGTAAATAGTTCAAGGTCTGTTTGCTGACCTTTAGGAGTGTTTTCTGGTCAACTCTGAAGAGGAACCATGCCTTGACCCCAAAGCCTATTTTTGGTACTCCCTCTAGAGGTCCTTGCTCTGCTTGCCTTGCTGTTCTTTGCACACCCGAAGTGTTTTGCCTCGGTGTGGTGGGGTCAGATTGGACACAGTTCCCACACTGTGTCTCAGTGTTGTTCCCATAGGGCTATGGGTCAGTGAGGGACGTCATGTCTCATAGTGTGGCTGGACTGCTGTGCATTGACTGCTTTATATGTGCTCTTATGAAAAAGAAAATGACCATGAAAACTCTTTCTTTCCCCTCCCACATTATTTTCCTTTCAGTGTTGTTCATGTGGGGAAAAACTAGGAAAGAAGTAACTGCTCAGACAAAGGGGATTGGGACAGGAGAGCACAGTCAGTCAGGTGGTGAAATACTATGCAGGCACCAAGAATGGATATTTACAAATGATTTATGATGACGGGGGTAATGCTAATTAGAGTGTATCTGAACAAAGCAGATTACAAAATTGTACATGCAGAATTATCCTGACTGGAAAAATAAACAAGGAAGAATGTGGGTGGGAAATATGCCAAACCATGAGCAGTGGGTTCCTGGTTGGTGTGATTATAGGCAATTAAATTTCTCTTAATTTTTTCCTGCATTAAAAAAATTTTTTTGTGCTGTAATGTCTATGCGTTTCTTTCATAACCTGAAATAAAAATCTTTGTTTTTAATCATGGCACTCCCACCAGACAAATCCTCTTTCCCAGAACCCAGGGCCTCCTATGTCCTTTCCCTGGGCCTGGACCTGAGCCCTGGCACATCTTCCTGCCCAGCTCTGGTCTGCCTCCGTCCCTGGGGCACAGCACCCATGGGGCCTGGAGCAAGCGTCTGGCCTTGCTTCCCTAGCTGGAGAGAGGAGATGATTGGAAAGCTCCCTGGGGAGGTGGCTGTAATGATGAAACATAGGAATGTAGGTACCCTGCCATGGGACTTGAGATACAAGATAGGTTATTTTTCTAAAAATCAAATCAAGTCTAGCTCAGCCGGAGGTGGAGGCAAATCCCTTTCCAGTGGTTTTCGTGGAGCTCTGTGGTCTAGTGAATTAATTACCTCTTTGGCGGCTAGCTACGGAGTTGGTGGTTCCTACTCATCGCTGGATCTGTGAGAGAATGCTGAGGCTTTCTGGTGGCGTAAAGAGTTATAGCCTCAGGGCCGCACCCTCCCTCCCACCCCCACCCCAGGCCATTTCTACTCTTACTGTTGCTATGATCCAGAACAGCTGGACAGTGACTTTCCCCTGGTGTCCTGTGTGTCCCAAGGAAAAGGGTCTTACAAGTCCCCCAGGAGATGGCCAGGGGCTTCCTGCTACGTCTCCTGGCCCTGGAGCTTCTGTCCACTCCAAGGCTGGGTAATCAGTACTGGAAGGTAGTCATTTCCTGACCCAAGGAAAGACTGTCTGTCTTTGGTGCTAGAAGGACATAGTTCTTCCCGAAGAGTCAAATGCAAATGTACTAGACACCAACTTCCAGGCGGGGGCCAATCCGCTCTGGGACCTTTTTTGCCCGTGTTCAAATCCTACCTTCCGCAAGGAGAGTGAGAAAATGGTGTTTGTACTCGTGAAATGAGGATAAGAATAGCACTCCTTGCTGTGTCAAGCAGTTATGAAGGCCAGATGAGCTGACAGGCATGAAGAGAGAGAGGCCAGGCTGCTCGTGTGGAAGTTGGCCATGGAGCCTGCTCCTCCTCTGTGCTCAGCTCCTGAGCCTCCCGCTGGACCCTCCTCCTCCAGGAGCCTCAGCCCCCATCCTCCAGGTGTTGTGCTCATCTCACAAACAATTTTGAGGTCCCATTGGGAAAAAACAGGGTGTTTCACACAACGAGTCTGATCTCTGATCTCTCTTACCTGGTGGGGACGTCTTGCCTGGGCCAGACAGTGCGAAATAGAAGTCTAGCTGCGTTCTGCTCTGTCCAGACTTCCTGTCTGTCAATGAGATGCTGGCCAAAAGTCATCTCCAAAGTCGCCCCCTTCATGCTGCTCTGCAGCAGAGTTCTTAAACATGATTTCAAGTACTCTCCAAGGAGCATTCTGGACATCTTCCTGGGAGTGAATGCCCCTACTGGGACCTCCCGGAGGTGGTGCTGAGACAAGCCAGGGAGGCGACTCCTCTTCCTGGAATGGGTGGCTAGAGCTCCACTGGGTGTTGGCAGAGGCCTCAGGTTGCTGTCCTTCCTCAACCCTGATCTAGGTCCAGAGATGAGCAGAAAAGCTTGTCTAGGTCTCCAGGGCCCTGTCGTCCACTCCTGCCAGCACCCTCTGCCCACAACTCCCTTGTTGTTGTTGTTGTTGTTTTTTTCCTTAGCTCCTTGTTTCTTCAGGCTCCTTTCACAGGTCGGCACATTGTCACCACACTTTCTGTGTCCACGCATCGTTTCCACTGAGTAATGACACCAGAGAAGACTCTGCCTTTACTGTCTCATTCCAAAACCGTAATTATATCTCCCGAGGTCCTCCTGCCTCCATCTGTGGTGGAGCTAAGTCTCTACCAAAGTTCCTATGTCTGCCCTGTGTTTGGTCTGTGGTCCACAGTGGCCTCTGATTCATCACCCCTGCTGTCTGCGCTTTGCCAAGCCCGTGACTGGGCTAGGGCCACAGCGGTGGATGCAAGATTTGATCCCAGGCTAGTGGGAAGGGGTAGACAAGGGTGGGGCATATGAAGCCATAGCAACTAGAATTCAGGTGGCAGGGGTTCATGCTATGACAGAGAGAAGCCTAGGGTACTAGGGAGATGCACGGAAGCACCCGACCCATCCAGAAGGGTCCATGAGGGTGTCCTGGAGAAGGAGATATCTGAGCAATAAAATAGATGTTTTGTTGGTACAAAGGAGAGCTCTAGACATGAATACAGTACCTGAAAAAAAAATAGTGAGCTTGTGGAGTAGAGAGTAGCAGGGGTGGAGAATGGGACGGGACAAGGGGAAATAAGGGTGATCCGGCAGTGCTGTACACACAGCCCCTTCTTCTGGGTGTATTACTGATGTCCCTGAAGACAAAGGTCATGTGAGGGTGCAGCCACGAGCACCCTGGGGAACTCAGGTACGGACTCCCAGGAAGGTGACCTTCAGCACCCAGTAAGTGTGCTTGGAACAATGGAAGGTCTGCAGAGTTTACTTGTGTTGAATCTGCTATGGGAAGAGCTTGACTCTGTGGGTCACCACCAACCATGCATAGCATGGAGAGCCAGGGGCATTCCAAAAATCTTCGTTGTACTCACGAGGAGCCTGGATCAAGAGGCCGTCGTTTGGACAAAACCAGGGAGTGCCGCGTGGTTTAAATCAGGAAAGGTGTGAATCCGTGTTCCAGCCTGCCATTTGTTCAACCTCTATGGGGAGAACGCAATCTGAGAAGGTGGAGTACAAGAAGAGCTTACCTCCATATTGGAGGACGCCTCATGAATAACCCGTGACATGCAGACAGCGCAGCCTTGTTGCCAAAAAAGAGGAGGTCTTGAAGCACTTGATGATCAACAGCAAAGAGTGCAGTCTTAACTCTGGAATGAAACTCAATGTAAAGAACACCTCTGACCCGTGGGCCAAGAGGCAGCATCAAGATCAACGAAGAAAAGGTTAAAGCTGTCAAGAATCTTATTTTACCTGGGTCCACAATCAATGCTCATGGGAATGGCAGTCAAGCGATACAGTGCCTAAGGGAAACCTGCTTCCAGTATTGCTCCGTTGACTGAGGTGTGCCCCAGCCAAGCCACGGTAGTTTCAATTTCTTCACATCCATGCGGAAGTTGTCCCAGAGAAGAACAAAGACCAGAGAAGGACGGGTGCATTTGAATGTGCTGTTGGCAATGAATACTGGAAGTCCTTTCCAAAGAACAAACAAAGTTGTCTTGGAAAAAGTCCGGCAAGAGTGCTCCTTGGAAGTGAGACTTCATCTCAGGGACGCTGGACATGTTTTCGGGAGAGACAAGTAACTGGAAAAGGACATCATGCTTGTGAAAGTTGAAGGTCAGTTAAAAAAAAAGAGGAAAATCCTAAAGGAGCTGTATTGACCCTGTGACTGCAACAGTGGACGCAAATACAGCCACTTGGTGCAGGACTGGGCACAGTTGCACTCTGCTGTATGTAGATTTGCTCTGAGTTGGAATATTATACATAGCAAAAAAGTCATTTGGTGAGGTGGTGGCATGAGTATGTTTAGTTTCAACCCCCATTGTACATCAAGAAATACAGCAAGAACATTTTGCTTGGCACAGAAGGTCTCTGAATTAGTGGGCAGAAGACATCAGTGGGGACCTAGAGCGGAACATGAATCAACAGTGCATCTCGTATGGTAGGAACATTGCTTCTTTCCCTGTCTCTGGCCCTCCCTCTTTTGCTATTATGGATTATTAGCTCCTGGAGACTACAGAAGTTCAGTGGAGCCTGCAATCCCAGACTACCCTACTACTATCCAACTATGCATGTGGAAAGTCCCTCAGCTCGTTTTGAAATCAACAAGACAGATCTCCCCGGGGTTCTGTTTAAAGTATACCCACTTCTTTCCCTCCTTCTTGTTCTAATCCCTGACCTCTGACTCCTTAGCAGAATGGAGGGCAGCACTCAGTGCCACCAGGATTTATTAAGTGTGAGCTCTTTGAATGAAAATATGGTCACAGAAATACACAGAGAGAGAAAGGTTAGAGAGAGAAGAAAAAAACTGCCCTTCTGATGACCACATTGGATACATATTATTTATTCTGATCATTTGTACTCCCTGATGAGCGGACTGCTGGGTTTGATAGACAGTGGAAAGCAAACACTGCACGTGAACTTTTGAATCCTAACTAAAACAGAGGTTGCTAAAACAGGGACTGGGAGAGGGAAGCAAAGTGTGTAGGCTTTGCCCACAGAAGACTTTCTTGCAGAACATAGTCCTGCTAAAACACCACATAATTGAGAGAATTGAGAAAGTGAATATCCTGTAAAATTCTAATGTCCTGGCTCCAACCAAAAAAAAAATCACAAGACACAGAAAATTGGAATGATGACATATCCAAATGATAAGACAAAGGGAGATAAATTGTATCTATGAAAACCTGAATAATGAATAGGATGGAGGATATTATAATATAACAGTGAATATGCTCAAAGACTAAAGAATATCAGGAAGATAATGCATGGGCAAAATGAGACTTAGAATGAAGAGATAGACACTAGAAAAAGAAACCAAACAAAATACTGCTACTGATCTCTCTCTCTCTCTCTCTCTCTCTCTCTCTCTCTCTCTCTCTCTCTCTCTCTTTGCAAGGATTGCAAAGGATCTACAGCAATTGATCACACGTGTATTATGAAAATTCCAGAAGAGACAACAGAGAGAAAGTAACAGGAATATTTGAAGAAATACTGATAGGAAATTGGCATGGCTATAAATGGCAAATCCAAGAAATTCACAAATTTCAAGTATGACAAACCCAAAGCAATTGACATAGATACACATTATACTCAAGTAACCTAAAACTAAAGACAAAAACAATCCTGAAATCATCAAGGGAAAAGCAAACAATTACATATAAAAGATCCCAATAGTGTAAAGTACCAGTTTCCCTTCTAGAGCTTGGAAACTAGAAGGCAATTGAATGATATATTTAGAATGCTGTAAAAAAAATAAAAGAACTGTCAACTAAGATGCTATTCCCAGTAAGACTGTCTTTCCAGAAGGAGGGCACAATTAAGACATTTCCAGACAAACAAAAGTGGGGAGGGTTCCTAATCCCTAGATTTCCCAGATAAGGGATGCTAAAAAAGTCCTTTCTATGGGAAGTCCTTTTTAAGGTCAAGAGAAAAGAACTCAAAGGCATAAAAAGAAAGAAAGATTAGAAGTAATTTGTGGGCAAGCAAATATTTGGTTTGATATTTCTAGTGGCGATCTCTTCATGCTTTATAATAACAATATGTTTCAGAGCGCACATGAAGTGTAATGATGTAATTTGGTGATAACAATAAGATAAGTAGTAATGGTAGAGGTTTTTGCATGTTATTAAAATTATATTGGTATCAATTTAACCCAGATTTTGTACATGAGGTGAGGTATGGGTCCCGTTTCATTCTTCTGGAGATGGAGGTCCAATTTTTCCAGCACTGCTTGTTGAAGAGACTATTTAATTCAGGTTTTAATCAATATGAGATGTTAAATGTAGTGCACATATAGATAGGAACTGGTAGCACAGAGAATCCAGACCAGAAGAACCCTTTAGGACTGGTGGTGAGAGGGACAACAATGGGAGGATGGAGGGAAGGTGGGGTAGAAAGGGAGAACAGATTGCAAGGATCTACATATGGCCTCCTCCCTGGGGGATGGACAGCAGAGAAGTGAGTGAGGGGAGAGACCGGATGGTATAAGACATGACAAAATAATAATATTTTATAAATTATCAGGGGTTCATGGGAGAGAGGGACTGGGGATGGAGGGTTAAAAATAAGGAGCAAATACCTGGGGCTCAAGTGGAAAGCAAGTGTTTTGAGAATGATGGATGAGAGAGACAAATGTACAAAAGTACTTGGCACAATGGACGTATGTGTGTATTGTGATAAGAGTTGTATGAGCACCCAATACCATGATTTTAAAAATACTAAAACACACAGAGAAAGAAGAAAATAAAATGCTTCACTGCAAAAAAAGCAAAGCAAAAACAAAAACAGATATTCACAGTATTAGAAGAAAAAAGGGAGAAAGTTGATCTAAGACACACACACACACACGTAACTAAGAAAATGGCTCATGTCAGATCTTCCTTAAAGTAATAATGGTGAATATAAATGGAATAATGCACTAATCAAAGGACAGGAAGTGGCATATTGTAATAAAAATAACCCAGAACATGATCTAACTATATCTACAAAAGACATGTCTAAGGTACAAAAACACAAATAGGTTGAAAAGGAAAAAGAATGGGGGGAAATTAATGCAAATTTAAGAGAACTGAGTTTATCAGACAAACTCCAAGTTCAATTGTACAGAAGGGGATAACATTATGTAAGGATAAAAGGGTCCATTCATCAGGAAGCTATAATAAGAGGGGACATCTGGTTTTAAAAAATGATGGTTTATTTTTTTTAAAGAAAAGAAGGAAAAACCTGGAGCTTTGGATTTCACAGGTAGGAGATATGAGTGGACCAGACAGTTACTGGGAAATTGAGAAGCTCACACAGGGAGACCTGGAAAGGTGACAAATTCCCATCGGGCCACTTCTTTACCAAACAGCCAGTCAATGACACAGAAGCCGCTAGTGTTCCAGATGGGGAAAAGAGGTGAACCATTCCTATACTCGCTATAGGTGGACAGGGGTTGCAGAGGAGGGTGGCACCTCTCCCTCTGCATTCCTTGAAAGACAAGTGCGCCCCTAAGGTGGGCAGGCCTGATGGGAAAGTATAGAGGAAGTTAGAAAAATGGAGACCCAAATAAACTGGCTTCCCTCATATTGCTGAGTTTGAAAAAGACACATGCCCACACGTTTTTTTGTCTTTTTTTTTTCTTCTGGCAGCCACAGACCTGTAACCTGACACTCAGCCCAGCTCTGACACTCCACTCCAGTGAAGACCAACTCCCGGCCTGACACTGGGACAAAGACTTATTTGTGGTAGGACAATGGACCGGGTTTGGGTTTTTTTTTTTTTTTAATTGGTGTTTGTTTTCTTTCTCTCTTTCTGCCCATTTTGTTTTAAGAGGTCACTTCAGTCATTGGCCTACATTCACAATCACAAAGGTAACCTTCAGAATGGGACTGTGGAAAAAAGCAGCATCTGGCTCTGGCTGCAGGATTTGGTGTTTTTCTGCTTAAAAAAATGGTGTTTTGTGTGTGTGTGTGTGTGTGTGTGTGTGTGTGTAGGAGGGTGAGGTGTTATGCTCTGTTACATCTGTGTGCCTTTGAGTTCTTGATTTTGTTTGTCATCAATCCCTTCTTGGAATCAACCATAGCTACACAACCCAGTCACTCTTTAAACCTTCAACAGATACAACTAGACAGGGGCCATCACCCACTCTACTACCATACAAAACAAACAGAGGCAAACATAAAAACAACAATATGTCTCTAAAACAGCCGGCAATCCCTCAGCACGCATGAGAATGTAAGATAGAGTGTTACAAGTGAGTGGCCAAAGTACCGATTCAGAAGATTTTCCCGATGAAGAAAAGGCGTAGGAACCACCCATGAAGCAGTTCAGAAGAATAATGTTCAGCTGTTCTCAACAGATGAAGGGAATGATAAAAAGAACTAAGGAAAAAATAAAAGAGGAGGTAAAAAGAATCCAAGAAAATATTTAAGAGCAACCTGACAAATGAAATAAAAAAGTAGAGATCATACAGTAACTCTTAATGGAAATCCAGAAGATATACAATATCATAACTAGAAAATACTTTGAAAGAGCAAAGAACTTAACCTGAAGCAATGGAAGCCCAAATAAGTGAGCTGAAGACAAATCTCTTGAGCTAAAGCTACAAAGGGAACAGCCTGGAAAAAGAACAAAATTTTGAAGATTAAGAGTTATGTAGAATACTATCAAATTTTATGAATACCCCAGAATAGAGAAAAACAAAGCAAATTAAAAATAGAAAAAATAGTCCAAGAAGTACTGGAAGAAATTTTCACTACCATCAAGACAGAGGAGAAAATAATCATTAAGATGCTGAAATAACCAAAAAAATAATTGACCCTCCCAAATCACCACAAGAGATCATGAGTGAAATTAAATCAAATACAGCTCTTATCTTACAAATTGAATAAGTTCCAGAGGGCATGATCTGCAAAGAGGAAACTTATAGATAAGAGAATAGACAACAGATAACAGTTGAGGCACAGAGGTCCCTGTAGTATAATCATTCTAGGGTCCAGAACTTTATTCAAAATAGGTTTATATACACTCCCTATGCTATAACCTGCATCTTGTGACAAGTTTCTACACAAAAGGTATTTGAAGGTATACAAAGAAACATTAATACATCAGTCACGCTGTACAGAGATAGGAGGGGGAGAATAAAATAAGGAACAGGGAGTAACTGATATTTTGCAGGCTACTGCATTCTTGCAGTTTTTGCCAGGTATTGGGGGCACGTATTCATTTTAATTCAGGCAGAGAGACAGACCAGCCAGTGCTTCATCAGCTCCCCAGTTGAGCTATAAACAATTTCCTTTGCTGGGCATATACCCCAAAGAAATCAGACAGACCATGAACAAGCATATGACCTCGCATGTTTCTTGCAGCCCAGGTCACTCTAGCAAGAAGTCAGAGACAGTTCACATGCCCATTAGTAGAAGAACAGATTATTTTAAAAAAAAACCTCTGGTACATATACACAATGGAATATTATTTATCCCTCACAAATAGTGATAAAACTATTAAACTCCCATGACACAGGGAGACTTGGAAAGCATACTGCTGAGTGAGTTAGTGTACCAAAAATATCATGAGTCCACTACTGGATGATCAACATCAAGATGAAGGCTGACTACTGTTCCCAGATTATGTAATCTTCTAGCCTGATCTGCTAAGCAAACTGGTAGAGAGTGTGCCTTGTGTCCATGAGCCATACATCACCCCCTCTATAGGTACATCTTAAAAATGGTTTTGAAAGAGATCTCTCCTCAGCTGAGGTGAGTTTTTCAAGACAGAGGAACAGGGAGAAGATCATTCAGTGTCCGTCATACAAAATTATGCTAAGGTCACCTTAAGCTAACAGACCCTTCTGCCAGAGTGACAAACAAACCTTACTGGTAATTCGAACCAAGAGGCAGGGAGAGGAGTATGTATGTCTTGGAGAAGGGAAGTACATTCCTGTTGGTAGAAAAATAGGGGTGGGGAGCAACCTTCCATGGCGGAGGTGGAGAAATGTTTAACAATATTTATATAGAACCCGAGGTGTAGGTATACCTGGTACTATGTTCCTAAGGAGAAACAATGGACCTAGTTTCTATGGAGCCCTTGGTGATGCAAACCAGGTACTATGGAGTACTGTGATTCTAGACTGTTCTTTCAAGAGCACAACATCCTTCGTAGGCCACCAGAGGACTTGATGTGACAACTCCACTAGTTGAACTGGGCTCTATTTCAAAGCCACTTGTAGCCTTTAGATTTAAGGGCAAAACTCCCTAGTTTAACAAGCAAATGACTGCTGCTTCAAGGATGTAGAACAGGCAGTCATTGGACTTTGGTTCAAAACTCTTGCCTTAAGGATGCCCAATGAATGGTGGACTGTGACTACTGTATACTTACTATTTTATTGTTTTACTTACTTTATTAAGATATGTATTAATCTGGTAGGTTTGATTCTGCCCCTGTCAATGAATATTACCAAAAGTTTTGCCCTGTCACCAGCCCCCACTGTTGATGTAGTTTCTATTCACTTTAGAGTTTAATCTGTACAAGTCAACAAGTCATGTATTGAGGTTTTTACTCAGCAACCCTTGTATACTTTCTTTTTTTTTCCATTCTATTTAAAATTCTATGCCTCTGGCAAAATTACTTTATGCTCCAGGGAGGTGACTGAGAATGTTCTTTAAGGTAAAAAGACAATGATGTCTGTAAGGTGAATCAGAGACGTACATACACCGCACATAGATGAGTGGATTTGGACCTCCCACCTAATTCAAGCCCCAAGCTAAGAACAGTGAATTCTTGATGCATAATGCTTGCCCTCATGAAGAGGCCCCTGAAGATTTGAGTGTGATAACAAATTAAGGGGGAAGAAACTAGATGCAGACGGTGTCCAGTCTTGAGTCTTAAAGACTTGCCTTCAAACAAGCATCCATCTAAGTTTGGGATCAACTAAGTTCACATGGAAGAAGCACACCAGCCTACGTGATTCAAGGATTGTAAATAATATCATCCAAACCCAAAGGATGGAATGGTGTTAGATCTTACATTGTGGACACTCAGTTTTCAGAAGGTTGTGGATGACAGTGGAAGCCTAAAGGCCATTTGCAGGATACACACTTAGATTAAAACCTCAGATGAATCCCTTCTGACCATCGTCCAAGAATGTGAATAGCCTTCTTATCAGACAGAGAACGTTTTAAAGACGAGTATTGCAAGTCTAGTTAGGTAAAATGCAATATATATTTGGTCTTCCTTTTGATCCATTTAAAAGTTGTTTCAGCTAAAAAAAAAATTGAAGGGGAAATACACATGCATTAAGCCTCTACCCATAGACTATAATTATACATAGCCTTACTATCAGGCGGAGTGCATTGGAAAAGTTATGATAGCATATGAAGTTAGGTCAAAATTTAGCACCTTATCATTTGATCTCCCTTTGACCCATTGTAAGGTTGTTCTAGTTTTTAATAATTTTGCTTTCTTTTCCATTGAGATTTTTCTGTTTTTTTTTATTACTGCTAGCTTCTTATTTTTTGTTTGTTTTCCTATATATGAAATCCAGGATAGCTGAATCTATAAAGACAGTAATTGGATCAATAGTTTCTTGGAAGGATGGCAAGAAAGTTGTGGGGAAATGGGGAGCTAATAACAGTGAGTACAAGAAAGAAGAAAATGTCCTAAAATTGACTGTGGTGATGATATCATCTTGATAGACTGAAGTATTAATTGTATGGTATATGGATTATTTGCTAATAAAGCTGTTTAAGAATTAAAATAAAATTAAAGAATGGAATTTGAAATCATCATTGCTCCATGGGTCAAAAAGCCTGGATTCAGCCATACCTAATATCCCAGAATATCCTCCATCCTTTCCAATTATGTGAGGCATAAACTGTTCTCTTCATCTAGAAGTTGATTTTTTAGGAATTGGGGTGAGGACAGATATTATTGAGATAGTTCTAAATAATCTAAGTTCATACAGTTAATATTTGAAGTTTCCAGAATCAGAATCCAGGCCCACCGAACTCCAGAGCCCTGGCTCTCAATCACTGACATTAGCTCTGAGCTTTCCAAAGTGCACTGTTTCCACACACCATTGTAGATTTCATAAAATTTGCTGTATCTGTTTATGACCTGTTCTACTCTCTAATGTTTCTTTAAATTTACCTATCTTTGCATATTTAGAAAATATGGTTTTGACCTAAGTAATTTACATGGCAATTTTAAAAAAGGCAAATATGGATAAAAGGTCACAAACTTAAGCATGCTGTGGAGTGCAATTACACAATGTACTCATGGCGATGCCTTGAATCAGATTAGCTTTAAAAAATAGACACAGGATGGATGAAAGACCTAAACATAAGCCCTATAAATACAGTCAACGAGAAAATAGGGACCAACTTAGAGGCCCTAATGAAAACCAAGCCCATTGCCATCAAGTCAGTCACTATGCGTCACTATGTTTTTTTTGGTGTGTGTGTGAAAATAAATATATACATATATATTTATAATGAACCCTGCAGCATTTATCTTTATGAGATTGACTAACTTCATTCAGCATGATGTCTTCCGAAATCACCTATGACTTGAGATGTTTCTTGTTTTATATCGTTGTTCTTTAATAATGTATGTATGTACCAATGTTTATTTCTCCATCTCTCCGCTGACGCATAGTGACCTTATAGGACAGAAAGGAATTACCTAGAATGAGCTGGCCAGGTTGTAAATCTTTATGGGAGCAGAAAGCGTCATCTCTCTTTCACAGAGTGGCTTATGGCTTCAAACTGCTGACGTTGGGGCAGGCAGCCCAACTGGAAACACACTCTGCCACCACAGCTTCTCAAAAGCCCTCTGACAAGGCGCAAGTACATATGCAAGCATAATGAAAAAAAAACCAACACACCAGACCACCTAAAAATGTAACGTGCATGTATTTCAAAAGAGTTCTTCAAAGGAGTAAGAAGAGAACCTATAGATTAGGAAAAAAATTTTTTTGGGAGGGCAAGATATTTCGGACAAAGGACTAGTCTCTCAAATGCTAGAGAGGATGTAGAGAGATCTGAACCTTCACACAGTGCTGGTGTGACTATAAAGCTATACACCATTGTGGAAAGCGAATGGTATTTCCTCAAACAAATGGAAATAGAAATACCATAGGATCCAGCAATCTCTTTACCTAAAGAAATAAAGATCAAGACACAAACAGATACATGCACAGCCATGCTTTATCAATAGTAACAAGAAAACAGGAGTAACCAAAATGCCTGTTGGTGGAGAGATGGAGAAATAAACATTGGTACATACATACATTATTAAAGAACAACGATATAAAACAAGCAACATCTCAAGTCATAGGTGATTTCGGAAGACATCATGCTGAGTGAAATTAATCAATCCCATAAAGATAAATGCTGCAGGGTTCATTATAAATATATATGTATATATTTATTTTCACACACACACACACACACACACACCAAAAAAAAAAAAAAAACACTTTGATAGTTACAGAGGAGCTGGGGTCATGGAAGGAGAGGAAGAATTAAAAATATAAAATTGATTTTAAACACACACGTATCTTGAGTAACACACATAGAACCTAGTGGCATAGAAACAAAAATAGGTGAACAGAAAATAATACAGACAGATTGTGGAAATTAACTTCTAAAAATTATAGGTAGAACTGTTAAAAAAAGTCCAGTGGACAAAATTAATAGCAGACTACATAGTTAAAAAGAGAATTAATGAAATAGAAGCTATCATTAAATGATTTATACAAAATACAGCAAAGAGATAAAAAATATGAAAAATACAAAAGATCTGGTGAATAGAAATAAAAAGAAGATAGAATGATTACAAACATATATAACCAACTGTTAGGGAGTGCTGGTGGGACAGTGATTAGGTATTGGGCTACTAATCCCAAGGTCAGCAGTTTGAAACCACCAGCCACTCCACGAGAGAAAGATGAAGCTTTCTACTCCTGTAGAGTTGCAGTTTGAATAATGCACATTTGCCATGTTCTGTGAGGGTTCTGGCCGGTGGTTCTGACCCATGTTGTACCTCTCTGTGTGTGAGAAGGTAGAAGAGCAGGTCCCCAAATCCATTCGGTTTACATGCCTGGGTAACATGTGTAGACCACCAATTGCAGAAGCAGTTTGGAGAAAACTTTTCAGTAAACAATGAAAACTCTTCAGATAAGTGGAGAATAGATAGTGCAGCAACATCTTCTACTGATTACGCGGGTAAAATTGCATGAAGAAGCTTAGCATCCCCTTGAATCACATGGCCTGGCAGAATACCAAAGAGGTTAATCCCTGTTGGGATTATATACTCTGTATGGAATTAAACAATCTGAGAGCTCTCACTAGAAGAGGTAATCAAGTAAAAAACTGCAACACGAACACAACGAAACAAAAACAACTGCAACACTATGTTAGTCCGTGTTGACTAAAGAAACAAATTCTTAGACACACATACATATAAGAGAACTTTATGTCAATTGTATATCAATAAAACATCCCATCCCAGTCCAGATCAAGTCCCTAAGTCTGATATTATCCCATATACTCTATACCAGTCTATAAATGCCTCCGTAGACTCATGCAATACATACAATGATGCCGAATACAGGAAGATCACAGGCTGGCGGGTAAAAAGTCTTGTGGATCCAGTGGCAGTGGAAGCATCTCAGTGTTGACAGGACGCCTTCAGTTCCAGGGCCTAGCTCCATGTATCTTGTGAACAGGAAGATGAAGCAGAGTGTATCGTGTGTATCTGGCCTCCAGTGAGGAATACAGAAGTTCTCCTCAGGAGAAGACCATGCCCACATGGAGACCTCATTGGCTATTGCTTGAACGACAGGCTACACTCCACTCCCTTTGCAAGTTGGCAGGCGATTAGACACCCCCACATTGAACTACTTGGAAGTCGTGATCACCAAAATCAACTTACTATTGAAGTTCCCTATGCTGGAAATGACTTTAAGACTGTGTTTTAGGTGCTGCAAGGCCCTTTTGGAAAAGGGAAGCGAGAGCTGGTAAAGGGTAGGCGTGAGGAGCACCTTCCCAGTAATGCTCCACGTCATCAGTCGCCACATGTGTTAAAAGTGTAGTCATAGGGCTGAGCCTCAGTGGCGCAGTGGTTGAATGCGGGACAGCGGCCCACTGGTTTGGCGGTTCAAATCCAGCAGCAGCACTCCAGGAGCAACGCTGGGCTTCCCACTCCCACCAGAGAGCAGTGATGCCCCCCCCCCCAAAAAAAACAAAAAACAAAAAAAGAAAAAAAGTGTAATCATGTTAGTTCCATAGCTCAAAGTTACAGTTACTTCTATAGATGTTAAACTGAAATTAATCCTTGAGGTCATCTTATGGCTAATAAAAAATTGACTCACAAAATAACAATCATAACCCATAAGTAATGTGGTCCTTTAGAAAAATCACATATATGAGACTGTCATAGGTTGAATTGTGTTCCCCAAAACATTGTTTCTTGCCCCCAAAATAATTGTAGGTGGATATCAGTTGTGATTGGCAGAAGGATAAATTAAAATCAATTTGATTCAGACAACTCATGGGGTAAATGAAATCTTCTCAAATTAGTTGAGATTCCCATCTTACCCTTGTTATAAGCAAAGCAGTAAAACAAAATCGTAAATTTTGTGCATGTTTTGTAGCAAGGGCATTTTCTGGTGTTTGGCAGGTACAAATCTTAGGACTGTCTTGAATAGGAAATGCTTATGCATGATGATAATCAATGAAATAAAACATTACTTTAAGGTCCAGGTCAACTACCTGTCTAATTGAGACTTTTATCTAGTCTGTCCAACATCTCTAATAAATTATATGGAAATGTTAATGAAGGACAAGCATTCTCTACTTCCTTATAAACTACCTCTCATCTTTTAATTTCAGGTCCTCTTATTAAATAGCATCCCCTTCCCGTAGGCACCTACAGTCTACTTGAGATGTATTTTAATTTACACACACTCTTAGTGTAGGTTTTTATGTTTAAAATATAGGTAAAAATTTATGCAAATAATATTCAACACCTAAAATTTTCTAAAAAAATATTCAGCACCTTTTATACTTCTTAATTTGGGTCTTGTTTATTTCTTAAGGAAGCCAGGTTAGTTGCTTCTAGTTAAATCACTTTGTCTCTGAACATCTAATTGTACCAAAAGGATACTGAATGTGGTTTACTCTTATGTTCACTTTGGCAAACACATCTTTGTTAAAGGCACATTGTTACTCCAAGTGTCAAATAGATAAACTGACTTAAAGTGGGTGAGTAACATTTTTTTTAATTGGGAGAGTCTAATCATGTGAAAGTCCTCAAATAGTGATATAGTAATATCACTATTATATAAATTAGTATATTAATAATATAATTAATAAAATTATAATATATAATATAACTTATTAATAATTACTTATATAGAATATATATGAAACATTATATAAATATTAATATCTTTCATTAGGGTTTAATACATTTATAGGAGAATATGGATAACTTCTGTGATTTGCGATCACCGTAATATCAAAATCATTTGACTATATAAGTAAAGATTGTTTTCAGAATAAATAGGAATATAAACATATAACTTTTAAAAAAAGAGTCATAGGCTCGTAACCCCCCAGTGGCAGTTCTGTTATACCCTCCAGGGTTGCTGTGAGTCGGAATTGGCTTGATGGCATTGGATTTGGCTTGGTTTGAATACCTAGTAAGTGCATAAATATATAAAGAAGGCACTCATAGACTTGAAGGGAGAAAGAAATAGCTCTTCCATAATAGCTGAAGACTTTAGTGTACTGGTTACAATAATGAACAAAACATCTAGAAAGAAGAGCAACAAGGATTCAGGACCCAAATGATGGTAGAAACCAACTCTACTAATAGACATGGAACACCCCACCCATGACATTATACAGTATTCTCCGGGGGATGATGTTTCTTCATCAGCATAGAATGCATACGCGTTCCTGAAGCAAGTGCCAAAAAAAGTGAGAAAACATTGAAATCATACAAAATATCCCCTCTCATCATAGTGGGGTGAAAATTTAAATTAATAGCACACAACTGCTCTGAAAAGAATCACATTAGACGGTCTTGGCAAGAGTAGAAGAATAATGTGGAACAGAACTCAAAATCATAAAAGAGAACAGGCTTACTGATTGGCCAGAGACTTGTGGGACCCTCCCCCCACAAGACTATGGCTCTTAGTCTTCAGGTCAGACAGACTAAACTCATTTCTGAGCTTGAGTAATCAACCAATGAAGATAAAAACGCTAGCATTGGCACAAGGACAAAGGTCAGAAAGTTAGGGAAGTGAAAATGGAACCAGAAAATACAGGCACTTTGAAAGGATTGCAATGGATAAGTTTAATCAGAATACATAGAATTATTGAATATAAAATTTGATCCATCCTGTCAACCTTCACCTAACTCACAATAAAGTTTTAACATGAATAAGAAAGAAGCACAAATCTATGAAAATTAAACTACACACTATTGAACAATGCATCAAGGGAAAGATCAACAGGGAAATCAGAAAATGCCATCTATCTTATTTACCATAAAATTAAAACTAGATTATGAAAAGAAAATGTTGAGCAGAATCACAAATTTATAGAGAAGACTGAACTATGGGATTGGTGACTCTATAGACGTTATTAAACTGAAATTAATCCTTAAGGTCATCTTAAGGCTAATAAAAAATGGACTCACAAAATAACAATCATAACCCATAAGTAATGTGGTCCTTTCGAAAAATCACATATATGAGACTGTCGTGGGTTGAATTGTCTTCCCCAAAATATGTGCCAACTTGGCTGGGTCATGATTCTTAGTGGAATGGCATTTATGTAATGATGTATCCCTCTTTATGATGTAATCAGTCAACAGATTGTAAAGGAATTAGAATGGAATACAACACTTCCATTCATGTCACAACTTTGATTTGCTGTAAGGCGTTTCCCTGGGATGTGGCCTGTGTCGCCTTTTATCTTCCTAGGTGAGAATAGGGAGGAGAGAGGAAATGTGTGAGTCGGGGTAGACTAGAGAAAAGAATTCATAAACACACATATGGATATAAGGGAGGTTGATTTACAAGAGGAATGGAACATTGAGAAAGCATCCCAACCCAGTCCGTCCAAGTCCACAAGTCCGATATTAGCCCATATGCCCGATCCTAATCCATTAGTCCTGTTCAGACTCATGAAGCACATGCAGTGATGCCAGGACACTCACAGGCCAGTGGGTGCAGAGTCTTGTGTATCCAGTGGCAGTAGAAGCATCTCAGTGCTGGCAGGGCTCTCCCCGCAGCCTCTCAAGCATCTCAGCACTGGCAGGAGTCTTCATGTGACTTCTCTGGTCCCAGAGGTCTGGTTCCACCAGGGTAAGCCCATGTGGCCTCTCCTCCAGTTCCTCTAGGTCTATCAGCATGATGCTATCTTGTCTTGTCAGTAGAGCATCTCCAACAGACTGAGTTGATAGTCTCTCACCTCCAAGGGGGGAAAAATCACGAGATTTCCCAGGATTTCTTAGAGAAAGCCATGCCCACACAGAAGTCTCATTGGCTATCTTCAGATTGACAGACTAGACTCCACTCCTACATTCCCAATCATGAAATTGACACAAGTACATGGCTGTCACAGGAAGGGACTTTAGAACCACTGAAGAAGAAGAACCAAAAGCAGATCCTGTCCTTTGGCCCCAGGGTCCCTTTACAAAAAAGCTCCTAGAGAAATGGAAATATTGAAACTAAGACTCATGGAGGACCCTCTCTAAGGGATTCAGGACACACAGAAGTATGGAAGATAGGGACCTTTATCCAAAGTGGACACAGAGAGAACCTGTGCCTGGGCCTGGTGCTCTTATTTGGATGTCTAGCTTCCTAAACTTCGAGAGAATAAATTCCTGTTTGTTAAAACACCCCCTTGTGATATATGTGTTACAGTAGCATTAGATAACAAAGACAAAATTTGGTACCAGAAATGGAGTGCCAGAATTATGGATATCTAAAATATAAAAGCAGCTTTGGAATTGGGTAATATGTAGAGGCTGAAAGAGTTTTAAGGAGTCTCATTGCCAAAGCCTAGATTGCCTTGAAGAGGCTGTTGGTAGAATTATGAACATTTGAGGTAATTCTGGTGAGTTCTCTAAAGGAAGGGGGTAGAGTGTGATACTAGAGATGGAGCAAACGGGGAGTAACAACAGCAGGAAAAAAATGACAGCAGCAGAAGTAGGAGACTGGTGTGAAGCAAT
>PVJH01009162.1:0-80780 GCA_004026705.1 Nesogale talazaci | reverse complement strand
TCCTTCCACCATATAATTCATGAAGAAAATGCATGTGCAAAAGCTTCTTTGAAACAGTTAAATGAAGTGATAAACATGGTGATTGAAATTACTAACAAAATTATGGCTTGTTCTGCCTTGAATCACAGAAAATTTAAGACATTTTTAGAAGAAATTGAATGTGAATATAGCGATTTATTAATGCACACTGAAGCTTTCTAGTTAAGCAAACAAAAGGTTCTAAATCACTTTGTGGAATGCTTGATGCAATCAAAATATTTATGAGTGAAATTGGTGAAAGTTCCCCTCAGCTGAAAGATAAAAATTGCTTTTTTAAATTAAAATTCTTAGCAGATATTATTAACCATTTCAATAATTTAAATTTGCACTTACAGAGCAAGGAGCATACAATTCTCAAGTTTTATAAAGAATGCAAAAGTTTTTGTTGTAAGGTAGTTCTGTTGCAGGGTAACTTGGTGAAACAAATATTTAAATATTTTCCCTTAGTAAAAAAATCATAAAGAAATTACAAATGCAGAATTAGATATGTTTAAAGCTTACATAGATGCCATTCAAACCAAATTTGAGAAGTTCCTATTTCAGAATTTTAAAGTTCCTGGTCCTGTGTTCAGTTTTATAAAAAATCCTGATAAAATGGAGGACAATGTGTTGGAGCGTCAATATTTCAGTTTCCTTGAAAATGTAAATCTAGACATGGAGTTAATTGACTTCAAAACTCAGCAATATGGACAGACAAATTCAAGGCTTAAAGAAGACAACTTGGGGCTAAGCCCCAATGGCATAGTGGTTGAGTGTGGGACTGCGGCCCATTGGGTTGCTGGTTCATGTCCAGCAGCAGCTCTGTAGGAGCAAAAGTGGGCCTCCTACTCCCACCAGAGGGCAGTGATTCTCCCCCACCCCCCCCAAAAAGAAAACAACTTGAAGTCACCAATGAAAATCCCGTTAGTGTGATATCTACATGTTGGGCTTCACTTCCTCCCAAGTTTTCTTGGATAAAAAATGTTGGTTATGCTTTACTATCAACTTTTGGGTCCAGCTAAAAGTGTGAGAAGGTATTCTCCCAAATGAAATTGATTCTCAATTCTTTTTTTTTTTTTTTTGCTGGTGGGGGCAGGGGGGACATCACTGCTCTCTGGTTGTGGGAGTAGGAGGCCCAGCCCCACTGCTGGAATTGAACCTCCGTCCCAGTGGGCCGCAGTCACGCGCACAACCACTACGCCACCAGGGCTCAGCCCGAAATTGATTCTCAATTCATCGCAACACAGTTTAACTAACGAAAATTCAGAATTATGTGTTCTTTAAAAAGCAACAAATTATCACCCAAATATCTCAGACATTACTGGGATAATGAAACAGCATCAAGGAAGCCATTAAAATGATTAAATGTTATTAATTAAATAAGGGTTCATTTTATCTACAGGGTGCTTAATTTTCTGCTAGCAATTTATTATTTCTTTCAAGTTGTAAATAGAGACTTGATCATAATAAATTTATAATTCTATATTTAAGGTATATTGGATTATCTTATCTGTATAATGTTTTTATTTTTCTGTATTCTTAGATAATGCATAATCTAAAATAGAAATGATGTGTCCCACCAGCAAAATTTTTGTGAAAAACAATAGAAAAATGACTCAATTGAAAAAAATATTGCCAAGCACTGAATTAGATTATTTTCACTAAAATTATAGAAAATTTGCCTATGTTCTAAAAGAACTGATAACTTCAATTTATATACTTTATCTGTGAAAAGTATCTGTTAGTAGACATAACACTTTCCTGAACACTGGTTTTTAATTAGTTATAAATACAATATATAAATTATAATTTTGCTTAAAACAGTATAGCTACTAATCCAATTTATGCAGTATTATTTTAACAAATTATAACTATGTTCAACAATATTTATAAATATATCTTTATTGAACTTATTGTTTTAGTGGCTATGTGGTATCCATGGATTAATGAAAAACTGGAACTAATAAAGCTGGAAGTCGTATCAATATTCTACACGTTCAAATTCTCATGTAACTAATATTACTCTTTAGATTCTAAAGTAATATATCAAAAGACATATAGAAAACAAGAAATGATTTTCAAAAATGAATACACTCACCCTACTTTGCCTTGCATTCTTATTTTAGTAAATTACAAATACAGAATTAATTCCTGAAATTTATCTTGATAATGTTTTGCCCCTTTTTATAAAATACCCCCAGAAAATATATATTCACAATAACATTTTTAATTTGCTAAGTAATTCACATACATTTTTTCAAAACCATTTTATTGGTAGTTAATACAGATACTATATCATTCCACAATTCAATAAGCAGTATGGGATAATTGCTAGCACAATGTTTCAAAACATTATTTTCCAAGCTAGACTCATTAACATCAGCTTTCATTTACTCTACAGCACCTCCACCACTGTACACTACATCCACCTGGGCCCCCAGAAATCTGTCTTCTAGTTGCTTTCCCTATGGGTTCATCAACCCTGGATTTCATATACCCCAAACCAGGAAAACATATAGCAAAAATTCCAGAGGGTGACCCCGAATGACATACACATCTGAGATAAACCCCGATATGAACAAACAAAAAAAGTACAATGGGGCAGTCACGTACTCTGGTGCCAATTTTACTAAGAGTGATGGGGGTGGAGTTTCACCTGGCAATCTGGAGATAGCCAATAGAACCATGTGTGGCCATGGCTTTCTCCTGAGAATTCTGGGAAGCCTTGCGGTATCTCCCAATTGGAGTAGAGAGACTTGATTTAGATCCTTAAAGATGAACTATTGACAAGATAAGATGACGGTATTCTGATAGTTCCTGATCCCTGGAGACTGGAGAAGCCGGAGGAGAAGCCACATGGGCTTACCCTGATGGAATCAAAAATCTGGGGCTGGAGAAGCCATGTGGAGTCTCCTGCCAGTGCTGAGATGCTTCCAGGCCCACCGGATACTGCTGATGGATCCTGAGCCATGGAGAAGACCCCTGCCAACACCGGGATGTCTCTACTGGTGTTCTATACACAAGATCTGCATCCACTTGCCTATAATCATCCTGGTGTCATCCTATGTGCTTCATGAGCCAGAAGAAGACTTTATAGACTTGTATTGGACATATGGGATAATAACGGACTTAAGGTGACCAGATGTCCAGATTTTTAACAATTTAGCAATGTCCCACAGCAGTTTATAATTAAAATAAGTATATTACAATACTACCTTTGTGTTCTATGAAAATTTTTGTTCCTCCATATAGACCAAATTTTTAATCAAGAACCCCTTCCTCCCTCAGATGGTCAATGGTGTCCTGTTTAAAATGTAGTCACTTTAATTTTGGACTGTACTAGGGTAGGATGCTTTCTCAATGTTCCATTCCTCTTGTATATAAACCTTTCCCTTATGTCTATATGCATATATGTGAAATTGTTTCTCTAGTCCACAGGATAACACATTTCTTATGTAGATCCCACACTTGCAGCTTGGTCTCCCATTGTCATCTATCACTTTCTGCAAACCAGACTCGCACAATTTAAGCTCTGATATTATTCCCTCCTTTGACTTAAAATTATGTGATTTTTCATCCTTTCAGTCACTGATGTTAGTGTGTTTCTTCAATGTGGACATTATGAGCATGTCACTTGGATGGCTGCTTGCTTGAAAATACAGCTTCAAGGCCTTATTTCAAGACAATACTTTATCTAAGAGTTGGCACCATCTAATTGCTTCATCACATTTTGTTACAGCACCCATATCTTCTTGTTACAGCACCCATATCTTCTGTGTTCCCTTTTTAAGGGCCAGTACACAGCAGGGCAACAATGTAAGAACTACTCTTTCCTCAGGTGGAGGTAGAATTCCCTGCAAGCCCCCAAACCCATTCATGAATCTATGTTTGTTTGTTTGTGTTTGTTTTTCTTATTAGGTCTCATTTATATTTCTAGTGAGACTTAAAATTATATCTTCTGTACTATCATTTATGTTTAGCTTATCTTTATTTCATATTCCTTATTATATCATAATGCATTTTTCTTCATTTTATCTTTTTGTTCAAAATCTTCTAAGACTTCAGAGACTTCAAAATAAAACTTGAAAAATTCCACTTTACTGTAGCAAGAGAACTGGAATGCTCTGTGAACAAGGTTATGTTTTTCAATATTTTCAAGTGTCAGCAATGGACAAAAGGTTTGTAGTTGAGGTTAGGTGAACAAAAAGGTTTCATATGAAGGATAACTGCTCAGATCTCTTGGGAGAAACAATTCTTCAAATATACATCTGTGATTTCAAAAAATACCATTGTACACAGACTTAGCAATACATACCTAGAATAAATAGGCTCAGAAGTATTTAGATATAATTTGTTGTCATAAAGTTATAATATTATGAAGTTTAAAATCTTGTGTTGATATGTAAAATCTCAAAAAATTATAATGATTATAATATATTAGTGATCTGTCTATTTGAAGATCGTTCTCTGAATGTCTTCTTTTCTAGAATCTATTCGAATTGTACCTTAACAATTGGAATTTAATCATTAAGAATGTATATCTCAATTAATTGAATGTTAAAGTCCACGTTACACATTGGCCTACCTTGGGCCGCTATCCTCAAGGTTAGCAGTTCCAAATCAGCAGGAGCTCCAAGGGAGAAAGACGAGACTGCCTGTTCCCTTTAAGGCTTACAATCTCAAAACCCAAAGGGTAGTTTTACCCTGGCGTATAGAGCTGCTTTAAGTTAGGATCAACTAAATGGGAGCTATTTATTTGTTTTGTTTCATTTGTCTGTTTGTTTTTGTTATTGATACACTTACTGCTGCCATCTAATATTTCCAGGATCCTGGTATCACAGTGGCTAAAATGCTTAGCTGATAACCAAATGGTGGGTGGAAAAGTGGAAAAGTGATGTTGGCCATTGACCTTAGACCATATACTTGGGAACCCATAATGCTCTGGTCTGCCCTCTCCTATAGTGTTGCTACAAGTCAGAGGAGATTGATTACAATATGTGAAATTTGAGGTAAACTTTTATAAATAATTAAAAAAAATAAAAGTGAGAGGGCTGAGCCCCGGTAGTGAAGTGGATGTGCGTGGCACTGTGGCGCACTGGGTTGGAGGTTCAAATCCAGCAGCGCTTTCCAGGAGCAAGGCTGGGCCTCCTACTCCCACCACCAGGGGGCAGTGATGCCCCCCCCCAAAAAAGAAAGAAGCTGTCCACCACTATTCTCTTATTTTTCACTTTTTTAATTTTTCACTATTCTCTTTTCTAACTGCAAACATTTACCTGAGAAAATATTGTATTTTTAAAATTTTAAACTTCACACCTGTAAAGTGGTATGTAGCTGTTATAATAACTTGTTTGAAACTAAATTTTCTACCTTTCCCCCTTAATTTTAAATGGACAAAATAATATAGTTACTTTTTTAGATCAAGTTTATTCTCTAGAGTTCAAAAGAAATTGGTGAACTACATTTGTTTTTCTTTCCCAAAATGATTGTAGTCAGTGAAATGTTGGTTTAATAGAATGAAGGGTAAGCATATTGTTTCCTTTCAATTGATATTGTATTACTGATTTGTTTTAAGACAATAATTAAGTCTCTAAAACAAATCACAACAAGAAAGTATCCAATGCAATATCAATGTAGAAACTCTAGAGGAAAATGAATTATTGCAGTAATATGCATAGTATCATGGAGCTCATAACCAACTTGCTTTAAATTATGGAGATGGAATTTTCAGACAATTCAATGTGAGGCTGGGACATAATTGCATACTAAGTCATTCGTTTTGTGTTTTACAGCTGCACTCCAATTCTGACAAAGGTGATGGATCAGTCAAGTACATCCTTACTGGAGAAGGTGCTGGGACTATATTTATCATTGATGATACTACGGGTGACATCCATTCAACCAAAAGCCTAGACAGGGAGCAGAAGACCCACTATGTTCTCCATGCTCAGGCAATTGACAGACGAACAAACAAGCCACTGGAGCCTGAGTCTGAGTTCATCATCAAAGTACAAGACATCAATGACAATGCCCCCAAATTCACAGATGGGCCATACATCGTTACTGTGCCTGAAATGTCAGATATGGGTAAGAAAAAATCATTTTTTACCTGAACAACCAGTATAGTTTTAAAAGATCATCGTTTCAAATCCAATCCTTAATTATTTTTTGAGAAATTTAGAGATGTTTTATTTTTTAATTTTTGCTGTTGTTTGAAGTTGTTAATGAATATTAGGTATCGTCGTTCTCCTACTTAGTGAAACTCAGTTCAGACAATTGAAGTGTTGGCAACCATTTGGTCTAAAATTTAATAATTTTCAAAACCCCTCTAATACTTAATTGTCAGGCTTCTTTGACTATACTTAACTGTTGTGCCACTAACATTGCTTTGCCTGGGATGTAGTCAAAGAAAACTTCACTCCAGGTTGACTTGAATATCTCTAGTCACTCTGATGACTGGCGGTTTTTCACTGCTCTGTAAATTCCCTGTGATTTTACTTTTATTCTATAGGATGATGTTGGGGTGTGATTCCCATAATAAAACATTAAGAGAAAGCCTTCTGTTCTATGCTGTCACAGATATGCTCTCTCAGACTGGAGTTAGGATGCTGAGGCCCTGTGTTTTCCTTTTCTCTTAGAAAAGTTTTGTGGTCCTCTGTCTGGTTCAACTTGCTTCCCTGTGGTGTGATCTGAGAAGTAGTGAAAATGACAGTGGTTAGAGTCCCTAGTGAAATCACACTGAGTATGTTCATAGCCCTCTGCTAGGGAGGACATGGATGTCATTGTCCTGTTTAACAAAGGCAATCACCTTTATAACTCTTGTTACTTATGAAACTACCATCATTAACCCATTTCTGGGAACTGAGAATCTCACTACCATCATGTCAATTGCAACTTTTAATGACCTCATAGGGCAGGGTAGAAGTGACTCTTTGGATTTTCATGACCAGACATCATTTTATTATTATTAAATCATTTTAATAGGGGCTCATACAACTCTTAGCACGATCAATACATACATCAATTGTATACAGACCACATTTGCATATTTGTTGCCATCATCATTCTTGGAACACATTCCTTCTACTTAGGCCTCCAGTATCAGCTCCCCATATTTCCCCTCCCTCCCCACTCTCCCTCCCCCATGAACCCTTAATAATTTACAAATGATAACCATTTTGTCATATTGCCCACTGTCTGATGTGTCCCTTCACCCAGTTCATTGTCATCTGTACCCCAGGGAGGGAGTTATATTTAGTTCCTTATAATTGACTCTCCCTTTCTACTCCACCTTCCCTCCAACCCTTCTAGTATCACCACTCTCACCACTGGTCCTAAAAGGATCATTTGTCCTGAATTTCCCGTGTTTCTGACTCCATTGTACATCCCCTGGACTAGCTGGATTTGTAAGATAGAATTGGGATCATGAGAGTGGGTGAGAGGAAGCATTTAAGAATTAAAGGAAAGTTGCACATTTCATTGTTGCTACACTGTAACTTGACTGGCTGGTCTTATCCCTGCGACCCCTCTATAAGGGGATGTCACTTCACTTATTGTCCCAAGCTGTACTCTCCCTTCACTTATAGCAATATCATTTTTAGTTCTTGATGCTGTATAGCTTATCCCTACGACACCTTGTGGTCACACAGGCTGGTTTGCTTCTTCCATGTGGACTTTGTTGCTTCTAAACTAGATGGCTGCTTATTTTCTTTCAAGTCTTTGAGACCCCAGATGCTATATCTTTTGAACCATCAACCCCATTGTATTCTCCTCCAGACTGTTCATCCAGCCTATCTTATATAGATAGACCTGCAGAAATGACAATATGTGCAAAAAACAAAATATACTAAGATGAAGTGATCAAAGAAAATAAAACAATGATAAGAACAAATCCCCAATGTCCAAAAAATATATCTATAAATAATTCAAATTATAATAAGATAAAAACCTGTAAATAGTTCAAGGTCTTTTTGTTGATCTCCAGAGGTGTCCCCCAGTTGAGTCTGATGGGGTGCCACAACCTAACCCAAAGTGTACCCTTGGTACTTTCTCGGGAACTCTATGCTCTCTTTCACATCCATAGTGTTCTGCCATGGTGTGGTTGGGTCAGACAGGGTACAATTCAGACACTGTTTTCCCATTGCTGTACTCATAAGGCCTTGGTTACCAAGGAATGCCATATTTCATAGTGGGGCTGGCCATATTGTCCTCTCTGTGCTTTGGCTATTCTGAGTGGAAATATTGTCCTGAAGCTTCAGTGGGCTGGGATGCATTCCATTCTATCTCCCTGTCCATGACCAGATATCTTTGCGGGAGGAGATGGATTCTTCTGTCTACAGTGTTGTTATCAATGATTTTGAATGGCTTCCTTGTGGTCAGCAGCACAATCTATAGAAATTCACCAGTTCTTCCATGGACACTGATTAGAGTCCTAGAGTCATAAAAGAAAGCACTTAGTAGCCACAGGTGGCACAGGACCAGGGAGAAGAAATCAGGAAAACCAGTCATTAGTGACAAAGGCAGCCTAGTGAAAAGTCCAAAATAAGAACTCTCAGGGAATTTTAAGAATCTCACTGAGATTTTCTGTAATACCAAGCTATGTTATTAAAATAAGTAAACAATAAAAAATCAATACATCTATTGAAAGCCTGGATGTTCTCTGATTAGATCCAAATTGTGAATCTGGGGAGAAATTGACAAATATTAGAGTGGAAAAGCTATCTAAAATATAAAAAGAAAAATAAGTTTTAAAAAAGTGCAGGGGAGTGTGAAATAGATAAGAGACTGAGAGAATAAAGTCAGTATATCTAAGAAATTAATAGTATGAACACAACTAATGGAGAAAACACAAATTAATAGTTGTTTTGATTTTTCCAGACAAAGCAAACATGGGAATGTCAGTTTTTATACATTTACTAAGTGTCCAGTTAAGTGGGATAAGAATAATTTTTGGTTAATCCTGGAAAATACTAAAAGCTAAGGATACATAAAATATGTTATAAACTTACTAAAATGTACACATATACACACATATACAATGATATATAGCAACCTACTTGAAAATTACTCATGCACTATAAGGAAAAAAGAATAGAACTATGACCCGAAACTCTTCGCCAAGCTGCAGAATCTTCTATCAGAATTAGATATACTTAATCAAAGATCAAAATTATATATTATTTTCTCACCTTTTTTTGGGGGGGAGCATCACTGCCCTCTGATGGGAGTAGGTGGCCCAGCCTTGCTCATGGAGAGCTGCTGCTGTATTTGAACAGCCAGCCCAGTGGACCGCAGTCCCATGCACAAACAGTATGCCACCAGGAATCAGCCTTTCTCACCTTATCTAGAAAAATATGTTTGTGAAAAGATTGAAGTAAATATTAAGTAAATCAGAACCTAGGTCTACAGCTTAGGAAAGAAACAGAGCAGAGAAAAACCTGGAGAGCAAACAAGTGATCTGTCTTACCCAGAGTTCCTCAGGTGTGTGTGTGGGGGGGGGAAGGAGGGCAGATGGTGTGCTTTTGTAGCTAGAGTTTCTCAGATATGTGTGTGTGTGTGTGTGTGTGTGTGTGAGGATGGGGGCAGATGGTGTGCTTTTATAGCTATGCTGATGCACAGGTAAATCTCATAAGGCATTGCAGACTGTATCCAGAGGATACTTTACAAATGAAGTATGAATGACAAATTGTAAGGGGATTATTATAAGCTAGCTGATAATTGAGAACTTGAGTCAGTATATATCTGAAGTAGCAGCTGAAAAAATCAGAGTACAGAAGGTTTTAAAATGTATACTCCTGAAGATTTAAATGAGATATCATGGAATACTTTTATGGATGTTCTAAGCTGAATATTGGAATCATATTCTGTGTGTTTGTATGAACTCATTGTTGCATATAAAACAAATAGATAAAAATTATCACCAGCCACTGCCATCTAGTAGATTCAGATTCACTGAGGTGCTACAGGACGTGTGGAACTGCTCTAACCTAGTTCTGAGACAATGATCTGTATGGATTGTCTCATCTTTTCTCAAGGCAACTGATGGACTCAAACTGCCACTCTTTGAGATAGCAATTTGATATTTAACCTACTCTGCTACCAGGGGCACTTAAAACTTACAGCAATAACATATATTACCTATTGTAAAATGGTTGTATTCAAACACACTTGGAAGTTGCCATTTAGAGAAACTCACTTTCCATGTGTGTTTATAGAACAGGCAGTGTTTGCATTAAATTTCTTCTAGAAATAAAAAGCAAGTAAAATTGCAGAATCAAGTAGTAAATAATGGCAGGGGAGGCAGATCTGTCCTGCCATCTGATTTGTAGGTCGTTTCACTGCATGTGGACATACCTATTCATTTACATACTGCCTGCTTACTTCAGTGATTGCAATGAGTACTATTGATTCCACCTAGCCTAGAACATGTCCTGTGTGTTGGCCAATCCCTGTTGTATGAGGGTGTAGATGACAAGGTTGGAATCAGGGACAGTACTGCAGAAGATCATGTCATAGGTGGTAGAGAAGATAGAAGGAGTTTTGGTGGTGCAGTGGTTAAGAACTTCTTCTGCAAGAAAATAAATTTCTCCTAAAATCTTTGTTCAGATAAAATAGTATTTATCCACCAGGGTGTAACAGTAGCCCTGTGACAAAAAGATATGGCCGCCTGCTTCCTTAAAGATGACAGCCTTAAAGCCTTACTATGAGTATGAGTCAGTGTCAACTCCATGACAAACAAAAGAAGGTATCTTCTGATGTTCCTCAGGTAGCATATCCCCATAACCACACCAACATGATCTTGTAACAAAACAGAATTGAACTTCCTTTTCTAAAGTAGATGCTGTTAGTTGTCTACCCAGTATCCCATTTCCCTTCTGTGTAGCTAATTGAACTCGAATTTGCTCAGAGGACACTGCTGCAACATTCTCTGCACACTTCTAGAGCTTGGCCATCCAACCAAGCGAGCCTACGGAATGTATGTGTAGGCCAGTGCTGTCGAGCATCCAGAAATGATACTCTTTTCTTCATGAAAAGACATAGATGAGTTCCCTATTTTGCCCATTTCACCTGCTTTTCTTGTTGCCTGTTGTCCATGTTCAATCTGTGGAAATATAGATGTACCTTACAATTGGAAGGATGAAAGCTATTCGCCAAGGGAGACCAAGCAGTAAAATAATAAAGCCTCAGAAGAGGGGTGTTATCATACAGCCTATATGCCTGACTTGACCGGATCATCCCCAACCCTTTCTTTACTTAAGAAAATAATCCCCTTACTCGTTTAAGCTTCTGTCTGTTGGTTTCAGACACATGTAGGTGCATTGATTCCTTGTTGGTACAGGAACAACTTCTAAGTTTTAAAGTAGGCCAATAACTAAGTAAATGAACCTACTAGTGAACCCATAGGGTTAAAGACAAGGATTTCAGCATAAGATAAGCAACAGCACTCTTCCATGAAATGCTTTGACTTGGGGATGCTGCGTGAAATCATGCCGCCTTTCCCTAGCACTATGTACGATTGGTGCTTGCATTTTGGAATAGCAGCAATTTTCCTATCAGAGATTTACTTATAGGTTATTTGAAACTTGTCAATCTTTCCTAAACCAATGCATAGCCACTTGGACTGGTGCAATCAGGCAGATGATCTGATCAGTAATTTGCTTAGCAAATGACTGCCATGTAAATGAAGCTTTTGAGACTGGGACATAATGTTTTATTGATAAAAAAGTTATTAATTTCATGCCTGGGAGTATATTCATTAGCACAGTGAACACTGAGCAGCAGTATTTAATACTGAGAACTCACTCTCTGCCTGATGTCAGGTACAATTTGAAACAACTCCATACTTAAAACATCATGAGGCAAGTGTAATGATTGTTTTCATTTTGTGAAACTGAGACATAAAAATAAGGTCTTTGCTTACCATCACATGGTACACAAAGTATACAGCAGACAAAAGAGCTATGAAGCATTCAGAGAAAAGGTGGCTCCAATCCAGAGCAAAATACTCCAGAATTTGGAAAAACATATCACATTCTCAAAGAATAACCCTGATACTAGAACCAGGCAGAGAATAAGAATATTAGTCTAGAATTTTATGTTTTGGTTTGTGATAGTTACACGATCTCATGTTAACTTGAGATATTAGGTGTCAAGAGGTGGAGTTTAGCCTGTTAATCAGATGGCATCTTGATGAAGTCTCTTTGTGGGTAAGGCATTCTTAAAGGAACTTCCTTTCTCTACTTCACTTTCCAGTTGACATGCTACATGGAGACACACTGATGGCAGCCCAAATCCTGGGGATTTGCTCATTACCATTAGATTCACAAGATTTTGCACTTACTGGCTTATGATAGTCCTGTGTTCAGCATCATTGTGAGTGCCAAGTGGATATGAAGAGGAGTGGATGAACTATTGTTGAACATAGTGATTAATATTAGACTAATGTACTTGATCTGGAATGGACTGGGACTTTTCCTTAATATACAATTGGGCATTCATATAAAGCTCTCTCTCTCTCTCTCTCTCACATATACAGAAGTCTGTGGATTTGTTTCTCTAGTCAGTCCAGACATGGATTGACATTCTAGCCAAAATAATTCAATATTTTTTAAGAAATATATCATGTTGACGTGTGTATGGTTCAACATTTAAAAAAATCAATGTAAATAAGTAACACAAAGGAAAATAACAGCCTGATCATAACAAGTGATGCAGAAAAAGTATTTGACAAAATGTAGCATCCATTCCTGAAAAAAGCAAGATAGTTTTAGAAGGAAAATTCTTCAACATAATAAAGGCCATATATGTAAAGTCAAAGACTGGCTTTTTGCTCAATGGAAAGAAACTGAAAACATTCTCCTTGGGAAGAAGAACCACATAAACATGTCTTTTATCATATCTATTGTGCAATATTGTGCAGCAAGTCTTAACTGGAGCTACCAGACAAAAGAAAAAAATAAAATGCATCCTAACTGGCAAAGAAAAGTATATATATACAAGTATCCATGTGAAGATAATCTCACTCTATATATAACACACTCTAAAAATAAGAAAATTGATCTAAATCATTACAAAATTTGTTAATATGTCAGTATATAAGATTAATAAGAATAACTTGATTCCTATATATAAACAAAGAAAGCTTTGAAGATAAATTAAGATAATGATACAATTTACAATAGGCACCTCAAAGATGAAACAACTAGGAATAGATCTTACCAGAAAAACAAAACACTTCTACAAAGAAAACTACTAGCCACTACTACAAGAAACCACAAACAATTACATAACTGGAACAACGTTCCATGTTCATGGATAGGAATACTAAACATTGTGAAAATGTTAACATTGTATAAAGCAAAATATGAATATGATGTTCACCCATATTCTTGTCTAATTCTTTAAAGATATGGACAATCTAAATACTTCTTTTTTAAAAAAGGAAAAGAGGTCCTGAATAAGCAAAGCAATTCTAGAGAAAAAGATATTGAAGACCTTTTACTTCCTGACTTCAAAACAGTCACTTAGTCAACATAACTTGGTTTTGTGACTATGTTCATATAGATCAATGGAACAGATAAAGGAGACCAGGTATTATTCCACCCACATGAAGATTTTTGACGGAAGCTGAAATATATTCAGTAGGGAAAAGATTTTCCCTTCAAGAAATGGACTGGCAAAAGTGAGACACTTATGTGCATCAAAATGATATATGAAAAGAGTGCAAAAAGAATGCACACACGGAAACATTTTGCCAATGATATACCTGACAAGCAACTATTCTCTGAAATCTGTGGAAAGCGTCAGCATCTCAACCAGAAATATATGAATACATCAATTTAATAATAGAGAACATGAACAGATAGTTTACCAAAGAAGACAAACAGGTGTGAAGTAATCATATGAAAAATACTCAAAATTACTTTGCCTTTCCAGAGAGACAAAGATACCTCATACTACATTGATGTTGTTTTAGTATATGTGCTGCCGAAGAGAGCACCCCATTGATATTGCTGTTGGAGTCAGTGTTTACTTATAGCAAACCTAGGTACGGCAAAACGAAGCACTCTTGGCCCTGTGACATTCTCACTGTTCATATATTTGAAATACCAGGGACTGTCCTTTCATAGCAACATGCCCAAAATAGGTGAGCCAAGCCTCCCATTGTTGCTTCCAAGGAGCATTTTGGTTTTACTTTTTCCAAGACAGATTTGTTTAATCTTTTGACGGTCCATGATACTTTCAATATTCTTCGCCAACATGGTCATTCAAATGTATCAACTTTCATTTACTTTATTCAATTATCAACTTTCAAATACATATGAGATGATGGAAAATACCATGACTTGAGTCAAGTGCGTCTAAGACCTCAAGGAAACTCTTGCTTTCCAACACTTTAAAGAGGTCTTGTGCAGGACATTTTTCCAATACAGTGCATCGTCTGACCTCTGGACTGCTGCTTCCATGATCCTTGATTGTGGACTCAAGACAAACAAAAGCTTGAAAATATCTATCTTTATTAATCATGCTGTTACTTATTGGTCCAATGTGAGGTCTTTAATTTTTGACATTGATAGTGAAGGTTAAACAAACGAAAACTAAGAAATGCTGGAGAGGGTACAACATACACTCCTACACTGCCAGTGGAAATGTGCAACTGCAAAAGCACTTTTGAACCTTATATGGTGCTTCCTTAAGTAAGTGGTATAGAAACACCATCTTACCCTCCTACTTGCTATATGTCCCAAAGAAATAAAGAACAAAACACGAGCTAGTATGTATACACAGATGTTCACTGTAACACTTCAAAATAGCAAGAAGAATGAAACAGCTAAAATGTTCTTTAGAAGAAGAATAGATAAATAAACTTTGGGTTACAATACACAGCTAAAATATAATGATTAATCAGTGAAATTCCTCATGCCTTGGATGGATTTGGAGACAGTATCCTGAGTGAAGTTAATGGAACACAAAATGACAGATGGTACATGAGACAATGGTTATCAAAAAATTAAGATATGAGTTATACTACTAAAATAAATAGAAATATGTGGCTACTAGGAATAGGAGAGAAAAGAAAAGCAGGACAAATAATAGTGTAAGAGGTAGACAGGTGTTAAATTAATGATGGGGAGGATATCTGACAAAGGGAAGATGGGAGAAGGTGAGAAAAGCAGGGAATGCTATTAGGAAAGTTGACAGGATTTTAAGGTTGTAAAGTATAAAAGTGATCTATTTCACCTCGTTCACAATATATTTTTCTTTTAAATTATATTTTTAAAGTAAACTGTACAAGATTGCTAGGGTAGGAATCTTTTTGACCCATATCAAAGTTGCCTTTTTTTTAAAGTGGGGAAATACACAAATGAATTAAGCCTTTGATGAATTCCTACTGACTGTAGGTCTGAGACATCAGTAACTGAGTTCATTGAAAGCGGATTGTTGAAGATGCAGTTAGGTTAAAATTTAACACCTTATCATCTGATCTCCCATTTAATGCATTTAAGATGTATTATTTTTGTTTGTTTGCTTTCGGGGGGCATCACTGACCTCTGGTGGTGGGAGTAGGAGGCCCAGCCTTTGCTCCTGTGGAGTCGCTGCTGGAATTGAACCTCCATCCCAGTGGGCCGCAGTCCCGCACACAACCACTAAGCACAACCACAAGGCTCAGCCTCAAATGTATTATAATTTCTGTTTTGTTTTTATAATACTTCCTGATTACTTTTTGATTGAGATATTTCCATTTTAGTTTTTTATTATTGTTTATATGTTGTTCTGTATATGAAATATAGGACAGGTATATCTATTGAGATAGTAGCTAGATTATTGGTTTCTTTGGGCATGGCAAGGTATGCCCAATGTATGCCCATTGTATGCCCAATGGAGAGCTAATAACAATAATTAAAAGAAAGAAGAAAATGCTCTAACATTCATTGTGGCGATGAATGTACAACTGTTTTAAATCTTCTTAGTATATTTTAGCTATTTAATAGTATGATATGTGAATCACATGCCAATAAAACTTTTGGAGGGGGACATCACTGATGTCTGGTGGTCAGAGTAGGAGTCCCAGCCTTTGCTCCTGTGGAGCCACCGCTGGAATTGAATCTCCATTCCACTGGCTGCAGTCCTGTGCACAACCATTACACCACTGGGGCTCAGCCCTGCCAATAAAACTTTTAAAACAGCAAATATATATGCTAAATAATTACAGTAGAAGCAATTATGTAAAAAAATAAGCTGAAATATATGTAAACATATATGGTGGACCAAGCTCTAATTTTTATTACCTAATAAGTTTTTGAAAAATTAATAAGGAAAACCCCTACAAACAACAGAAACAGAAAAATTGTGTGAGCAGAATATTCACAGGAAAAAAATAGATAAATTATATATATGTATATATTTAAGTACTAAACTCACTACTGACTTAAGGAACACAAAAGTAAAAAGCAACCAATTTTCACCTTCCACTATGCAAATTTGATAATTCACAGAATTGTTAATGTGCAAATCTGTTAGCAGGTCCCTGAATTCCCAGAACATTTTGAATGGGCATTTGGGAGTATCTATCAAAATTCTAAAAATACTCTTCTGCTGAGCAATTTACAAGTAAAAAGTTAGTCTATGAATTTACTAACATGTGTATGTCAAATTGCATATTAAGTATGTTGAAGTAGCCTTGTTTATAATATTGAAATTTTGAGGATGTACTTAATGTTCAGCAATCAAAGGCTGTCATATATATATGACTCTTTAAACATATTCTGAAACCAGGTGTGCACAACCTAAAATAAATGAGTCAATAAAATCAATCTGTAATATGCAAATCAAAAGACATATATTATTTAATGAGAAAAGGACTCATAGAGGGACATGTAAACTAGATTACACTTCAGGTAGGAAGTGATAAAATGTGTGTATATGCATGGACAATTTGCGAAGGAGAAACTCATGACTGTTGAAAGCGATCACTTAATAAAGACGGATGTGGCTGCATCTGCTCATGCAGGAACCCTGGTGAAGAACTGAGCTGCATTGGGCTGTTAACCTGTAGTTCAAAACTACCAGCTCCCCAGTGAGAGAAGGGTGGGCTTTTGTACTCCTGTAAAGAGTTGCTGTCTCAGAAACCCACAGGGTAATTCTGCTCTTTGCTTCCTGTTTGTGACTCTATGAAAGTGAGTTTGGTTCTAAGATTTGGTATTTGGACCGAAAGAGCCCCTATGGCATGGTGGTTTACGTGTTGGCTTGCTAATCACAAGGTCCACAGTTGAAACCACTAGCTGAAGAGATAAATGAAGCTTTCTAGTCCCAGAAAGACCTAAATTAAAAAATCCCCAACTCACTACCATCAAGCCAGTGTTGACTATGTTGCCCCTATAGAACAGGATAGAACTGTCTTTGTGGGTCTCCAACATTTTAACTAATTACCAGAGTGCAAAGCCTCATCTCAGGGAGCAGTTGATCGTTTCAAACTGCTGATCTGATGGCTAGCAGCCCAACACATAATCACTATGCCTCCAGAGCTCCATAGACAGTTACAGTCTCATTAGGAGTTACAGGCTCATGAAATCCACAGGAGAAGTTTTGCAATGCCCTATAGGACTGCTGTCAGGCATAGGTGACTCTGCCAGTGGGTTTTGAGTTGAGTATCTGTAATGAGATATTTTTATTTTCCCACCAAAAGCTATCTATGTATGTGCTAGGCAGTTAATAGTACGATCTAAATAGTTCTATCAGCATCTCTATTTTTGTATTCTTGATTTTAATTTAAAGCTATACAAGTTTCTATAACTAAATACATAAAGTAGGAATATAGAAATGCATTCTTTAGAAAACATATAGTCCCTGATCGAAATAGCAACCAAAATTACTCACTATCATTGAATTGGTTCTGTTAGATGGAGCCCCTGAAGAAGGTTTCCAAGGCTTTGCAATTCTTTATTGGAGATAACCTCATATTTCTCTCAAGTTCCAGCTGGTGGATTGGAACTACTGACTTTGAGGTTAGCAACCCATTGCTTACTTGACAACATTTCCAAGGCTCCTTTGTAGTACCTATTAAGATTATATTAGGTACATATTTATTAATTGAGTTGTTCAAACATACAGCTGATTTTATCAACTCCTTATTTGCATCATTATCAACTCTTTCAGAAGTAAAAACATTTTATGTGCTAAGATATGCAATAGTGGCTAATGATAAGAAAGGTAAATGAAATTAGGTTCTTATCTTTGAGCAGTGAGCATGTACATAAACAAAATGTCCATCTAGTCTCTCTCAAAAATCACTGCCACAGAGTAATTTCTTATGAAAAGTAATCCTATTGGCCAGGATAGAACTGCCCCTCAGGGTTTCAGAGACTGCAATCTTTATAAGAGTACAGTACCTTATCTTTCTAAGAATCATAGTGTTGTAAAATGAGTCCTTTTTGGGTTTAAAGATAAAACCTCAGTGCATCTTCCACAGGACTATTGGTGTGTGAGAAATGCAAACAAAGGATGAGGTAGGGTACAATGATCAAAGATTCTCCTTTCTTCCCTGAGTGTTTTAGATTCCAGGTGTGTGTGTGTGTGTGTGTGTGTGTGTGTAGAAAATTAAATAGGATCAGTATGCACATAATACATTTTTACAGAAGTTCTCAAAATTTTGTATGAAAATAAAAGGAAACCTAAGTGCTAGACAATATCATAGAGTCACTCAAAATAATTTCTCCAGTGTATTAAATATACATGTATATATATACACATATGCATGCATACATATACATATGTGTGCAATTTTATATTTATTATATAAGCTATTGATATATGTAAAAGTTGTGCACATATATAACTATGTTCTACTTTTTATTAATATAATTTTGGTGACAATTTATAGAATGAATTTTTTTTTCAACCATTTATGCAGAATTTGCTTTGTGACATTTACCGCAATAACCTTAATGCAAGATTGGGTTCCTGATTTCCATTCCTTCACTTTTTCTGTCCCTGCCTGACATCTAACTAAATTTGGAGGAAGTATTGCTCACTTGACCTCCTGTGCCAGGTGGCACTGAGGAATAAGGTCTTTCCTGGTGTGATGATTCACTGGCGTTATGTATAGGCCCTGCTATTGTTTGGTTTATTAGCCCTGCTGTTATTGTGGGTTGTGTGTTGAGTTACTAGCCTCAAAGTTCAAATCCACCAGCTTGTTTATGTGTGTGTGTGTGTGTGTGTGTGTGTGTGGCTTTTATTATTTCTACTCTCTTAAACTCTATAGACTCTGAACTATAAAGAGGGCTATTTTCCTCTGTATCAAAATATTTTTTTAAATTGCTATGAGTCAGAATCTAGAATATAGAAGTGGCTTATTGTTTGGCTGAAAGTTGATCCATGTGGCTGTGTTCAGTTCCAACCTGGAAGACTGTCTAAATGGCACTGTTTCTGGGATTCCACCAATCTTTATGAGACCAATAAGACTTGCATTTGTCAGGCTGAGCCCCAGTGGCGTAGTGGTTGTGCACAGCACTGCGGCCCACTGGGATGGAGGTACAACTCCAGCTCACAGGAGCAAAGGCTGAGCCTACTACTCCTACCACCAGAGGGAAGTGATGCCTAACAAAACAAAAAAGAAAGACTTGCATTTGTTATGATTATTAACTTTGTTCTATATTTCTTTCTCCCTTTCTATTGATGATCTCTATTGTGATCCTTAGCGAAGTGGTCAGGACTAGTAAGAGGGTACTGAGAGGTAAACTGAGGCAGGAGGACAAACAGAGAAAAAGCTACAAGGCTGTGCCATCTCTTAATTAGAAAGAAGCTCCAGGAAGAGTTTCCGCTGTCTAGCAAGTAGTCCAGGTAAGTCATGCCCAGTGAGGAGAAAGGTGGGTTTTTAAAGTTGGGGCCAAGCAAAGTTCCTTTGGGAAGAGGTTAGAGCTGCAATTGCTGGGGGATTTTCTGCTGCTGTCATGTTTTTCCTTAGTCTAATTGCTCAGTCTTTGCAAGGGAGGCTGAGAACTACTGTTATGCTGTGGGTTCTGTTGAGGCAATGGTTTTGGATAGCAAATGGCATATGCTCTGGTTTTGCTGGTGTTGGTAGAATCATACAAAGTAATTCCATTTAAGGGTGTAGGGCACTCCCTGGACTCCTTTAATGGGATAAACATTTCATAGGGGCATTGGGACTAATAATAGGAAGGTGCAGAGAAAGCAAATGGTTATATCGATTGAGGAGGCAAATTAAGGAGGGTAGCAGCTTCCTGGGTTACTTTTAACCAGGTGAATGGGCTATTGGGGTGTTTTTTGGGTGAAGGACTATCTATCACCGATAGCTGGTTAGCCAAGTATTGTTTGCTATTCTACATTTTCTGTGTCACCTGGTTTGACCTTTTTTAAACTTTTGGGGAGGATTCTCATGTATTGCCAACGGATATGAAGAGTGGCAACGGGTCTGACACTAAGACACCAAAAAAGTTTTCCCTTTATCCGTGAAACCCATTTGCAGTCCCTGGAATCATGTATGTTAATGCAGTAGATTCCGTTTTCATTCCCAACAAAAACACCTCTCTTAATTATGCTGAACTCTGCATTTCAGTTCAGCAACTGGTGAATTATGCAAGAGGAATATGGTTACTTACCACAGATGACCAGCCACTGATCCAATAGTTTTCCATCTGATTATAAAGAAAACACAGCTTAGGGACAACTATAACATGATTGGTTATAGACTTTAAGGGATTGATAGGGAGTTTGATTGAAATTGGTGACCGGTACCCTGACAGGGCCCAATATCCTTTTTGGGTGACGTGGAGTGCTTAGCATGACCAGTCTGACAGAGTTTGCAAACAACAAATTCCTAGGTGGAAGAGTTTACTTTGGCCTTTGTAGCCTTACCTTGGCTCAGGGTGGCTTGCATAAGGCACCCTAGTAAAATGAAGATGCCCATGACTTGGGTAGAGTACAGGGAGTCATGCCTGGAAGGCACCTGTGTGACTTGGCTGAGATGGTGCCAGTTGGGATCCCTGAGGACCTTAACTACTGTGGGAATAGGGAGGATTATGATGTGAGGTCATGACCATTGTGGTTGTAGAGGTTTGGGATGAAGGGTTTTGAAAAACACTGAGTTTCCAAGAAATTTGGGCTGAGTCTTCAGGGTGGGCCAGGTACCAGTCCCTGTGTTTTCTGAGCATCTATCTCAAAACAGAGAGATAAGGGAGGTAGGAGACCGATGGAAGATTCTTCGACTGGTAAGTTGTCATTAAGTAGGAATGGTCTTCTACACATGAGTTTGAAAGGATGAAGGCAGGCGGGGCTACAAAGGAGGTTCTAATCCAAGCAAGAACTGAAGGTATAAATGTAACCCAGGACTGGGAGAGTTTTGCAGAAAGCTTTGTGAGGTGATCTTTGAGGAGTCCATTAGTCCTTTCTACTTTTCCTGATGACTGAGGTCTGCGGGGAATGTGTAGCTTCTATGCTTAATGTTGAACATACCTGATGAGTAATTTTGAAATGAAAGCGGGCCCATTATCAGATTGTATGGAGGTGGGAGACCAAATCTGGGAATGATGTGGTGTCTCTCACTACTTCTGTTGCCACATGTTTGGGAGGGAAGACTTTCACCCAACCTGAACGAGTGTCAACCATGGTAAGAAGATATATTAACTTTTCATGTGATGGCATGTAGGTTAATCTACTTGCCAATCTTGTCCTGGTAGATATCTTTTTATCTCATGGGTGAGAAGTTTGGTTTACATCCTTCATATGGGCTGACAGACACACTAGTATGGCAGGCAGAACAAAATCACAAAGGTTTGCAATGATGGGTGATGAAGCAGAGGTTTGAGAATATAGATAATTTTTTAGTTCCTGTGCAATGGGTGATGGACTCATTGTACTATGGTGACTGCCTGGGTTTGGGGTAAGGTTAGCTTTTCTTAAAGCATTACCCACCCTTCTGGGGTTAAGTTTCCTCCTCTGGAAAGCAAGGAGTATAATTCTGTGTATGTATACTGTAGCTGGACATTGAGCAGTGACAAGAAGAGGATCAGACATGTGTGAGTCCAGTTTGAATTAGTTAGGCTGTGGATGAACATCTCTGTTCAGTTGTTTCCTGTGTCACCAGGGAATCATTAGTGTGATGCCCTTCACATTTCTTATACTATGATCCTTTTATTATCATGAGTACATTCATTTTTCCATTCTCATTAACTTCTTGTCTTAGAACTTTCTGTATGCTTTTCTATTTAAAACTCACTGTCTCCATCTTAATTTTTCACATAACTGGACTCCTATCTACCTGATATATAAAGGGCCTAATTGACAATGAGTGTGAAAGACAGTCATCAATTTCCATGACAGAGATCTGGGAAGGGTATAAAGGACCAGAGAAAGAATGCAAAACAGAGAAGGCAGCCCCTTTGTTGATCAAAAAGGAGAAAACTTTACTGGCTAACTTGATTGTTACCACAGACTGTGAGAGGGTGATCAGAGAGTTGTGTCTAAGCTCCATCAATCCTTGGAAACTAGGCCCTACAGTGTCCATGGTGGATCAGGGTTTGGAACTGACCTTTCATGGCTGGGCACTGAAGGACAGTTAATTCTCCAGTGGCTCCATTGATCTCGTGTCAAAGAAGGCATGTTGGCAGATAAGATTGTAGGCAGCAATTGGCCCATTGACCTTTCTGGCTACACTTGAAGCAGGCTCCAGGATGTGGTCTGGAACTGCTGTTTCCAGGGTCTGAGAATGATGTCACATCTTCTTGGTTGCCAAGGGTCACAGGGCTGATATCAAAGTTTGGGCCTGTAAATTTGTCTTCTGATGATTTTTGGACTTCCTGTCTTCCTTGCCTACTCCTGGTATTAAAAACTTTAAAGGACCTATTTACCAAGTCCCAGATGGGAGTCTGAGGCTTGGTCTTTAGTCTTTTTAAAAACGTTTAAAGTGTTTGGACCTGATTAAGTAATGAAATGTGTGGTGAGGATAGTGGCTCCTGCAGGTGAGGTTGGCTCTAGGCAGGTATATGGAGTAAAGGCTTCAGTCAAGCTATTTAAAAATGCTGCTGTGGGCTGAGCCCCAATGGTGTAGTGGTTGTGTGTGGGACTGCAGGCCACTGGAATAGAGGTTCAATTCCAGATCACAGGAGCAGGGGCTGGGCCTCCTACTCCCACCACCAGAGGGCAGTGATGCCTAAAAAGCTAAAAAAGTAAAACAAAAACCTAAAAAATGCTGCTGGATTTTTATCCAACCTTTGAGTAATCTCCCTGAGCTTATCAAAATTACCTGTTTTGTGAGAAATTGCCTGGAAACCAGCCAAGACACCCTAGAACATTTTGTCTTGGCTAGTCAGCCTAACTGTCCTACCTGGGTATCAGTCTGGTAACTCCTTCCTGGCTCTTGTTGGAGTTAGTGAGATGAACCTGGTCTGCAGGATCTCTCTCCTTTGAGCTAAGAGTGGATAAAAGGCCTACAAAAGTATCATACCATGGTAAATTTTAGGCTTTAGATAGATAGTGAAACTCTTTGATGTAGATGGTAGGATTATTGAAAAAAGAACTTAAGGGCTATTTAATTTGGGACTAGTCAGTGAGAGAGAAACATGGATGCGGATGAGATCTTCAGTGCCTGAAACTTCCTGTAGGGGGAGAGGAAGGGTTGGTACTAACTGGTATGACTGTCAGGGGAAGACAAAGGAGAGAACTTAAGGCCTGGAGAAGGGGTGGGGGTGGTTGGAGTTGAGGAGATAGTGGTGGGAGGTGATGGTCAGGGGCAACAAGAATATGGAGCAGGCCTTACTGGGGTGCAGGCAAGGAGTCAGAGGGTTTGGAGAAAGATGAGTGGGGAGCACTGTCAGGGGCCTAATTAAGAGAGAGTATTTGGTTAAGAGAACTCGATAGGGGTTATAGCAGATACAGAGAGAGAGATGGGAGCATAGATGAAAGAAAAATTGGATATAGGTGTTACGGAGTGAGCACCCAACAAAGACCACTGACTCACAAGTCTGCAGAAAAAAACAAGGTTTATTGCAAGGGAAAAGGGAAAAGGGGAGAAGGGGCGGGTTTGATTCAAACCCGGGCTACAGCATGACCACGCAGGATCAAACTGAAGCCCTGAACACAAATTATACAGGGTTTTTATATGTTTTACAAGTGAGGGAACTTGAGCAAAACAAGAAATGAATTTACAAAAATGATTTTTTCACTTATTCGTTCACCCAATACCAGGATGTGTGACCACCCATCTGTTCACCCAATACCAGGATGTGGTTTGTGTTTCAAGACATGAAAAGATGGGGTATGTGGTTTGGGTTTCAAGATGTCCAAATAACTGGCTATGGTTTCTAATTTTGACCAAGGTATGCAAAGTCATCCTAACCTTGCAAGCCACAGCTCTAAAATGGCTGAGAGACTTAAGATGGAGTTTCTTAGGTTCAATTTGTCTGTAACAATAGGGCCTCTTAGACTTTTGTAATTATCTTGTTTGTATAGGAACTAAACTGAATTGCCGTGAAAACACAAGGCATTTGGGCCAGATAGCTGGTGTTAAGGCAAGGGTTGAGAGTTTAGTTAGGAGACATCCTAAAGATATGGAAGAATCAGACTTGGAATTTATGTTTCCCATGCAGAAAGGTTTTTGGAAGAAACCATGTTAGATAATCAATTTTCTGGGTATCCAACTGGGCCTTTGGAATGTGCAGGAGGTTGAAGTCTGGCTTTCTGGCTTCCCTGGAAAAGGAGCAGAAAGACTCAGGTGTCCCAGAATATCTCTGCCCTTTGAATGAAGGGAAGGAGGTTCAGCAGACTCCCAACTCTCTATCTGTCCTTTGGAGGGAGGGACTCTGACGTGGGCCCACAGTTCAGCTAAAATCAATAGACAGAGCCTCTGGGGGAAGAACTCAGTGGCAAGCGACTATGACTGAAATAGCAGAGGCAAAGCTTAGTCAGGTACTCACTCATAGATGCTGCGGATGGCAGCTGAAAAATCCCTGTCCCAGGATGCCAGCTGAAAGGCCTATGTTCCAGGAGAGGGGGATGGAATAGAGAGGAATCACACTCACCCATGGGCGGTGGGGCATGTCGATACAACTCTTATACCTTCTAGGTTTTGAGCACCAAATGAGCTGGTATGTGCAGGGAAAAGCGTTGAGACCCTGACAGCCTACCCCTGACCCAACAGGCACCAGCTAATTCTTCGGATCTCAAATTAGTATAGACTATTGTTCACTTGTTTGGATTAATTAATTACTTTTATCTTTGAGTTTTCATCCTGCTTTGCTCAAAATGAGGAAATATTAGGAGTCATATCTTAGATGGTTGTTTGCAAGACTTAAAGATGTTGTAGTCTATTTTTTCAGTAAGAAATACACTATGATTGCATATTTCAGTGGATAATAATCAGCAAAGGAGCTCTGGTCACCCATTGATTGAGAGCTGAACTATTAACCAAAAAGTTGACTGATCAAAGCCAATAGATACTTTTGTGGGAAAAAGATATGGAATTTGTTTCTGTAAAGATTGGCATCTAGTATTAAAGACCCTATGGTACAGTTCTATGGAGTCGTAAGTGGTCAATTGGAATTGGGCACAGAAAAAATGATTTGGCCTAATAATGAGTAGACAACATCCTTGTTATTCTTAATGATGAAATAAAGATGTAAACATGATAAGCATGGATTTTAACATGGATTTTAAGGCATGCTTTAATGTAAGGGGTTTTTTTTTCATTTTTTATTTATTCAAGATACTTTCAGAAATGATCTTTATCTTCTGATAGCAGAATTTGTTTGCTTCCCATAACAACAATCTGAAAATGACCAGTCTTTATAGTACATTTGTCCTGTGCATGGAGAGCATGCTGGGTCACTGACAAATTTGGAAATCAACAATCACCAGAACCTCCTCAGGAGAAAGATTTGCAGCCCAGGATGATAATGAGGGTATGTTGTCATTGTAGTTGGTTTTATGAGCTTACTCCATAGAGACCAACAGCATGCTCACCTCAGTCACCAAGTCATGATATTGCCAGACATTTCTAAATGGTCTCTAGGGGCAAGAGTACATCCAGAAAACATCTAATATAAAATTCAAAATAGAAATAAGGTCAGAAGAATAAGATATTTATGAAATTACAGTGTTAAAATGTTCTTGTCAGGCATTTTCCAATAAAGAGCCTGTCTTCCTATGTGGGTCATGGTGGTACAAAATATTAATTGCCATACTCAAATGCATGATATTTGCCTTAAGGAAAACAAAGTAGTAGCATGACTACTTGTGAATCATTATGGATGCAACTTTTTATCTCATTTTTTAGCATGCTTATTTTGTAGCAGTGGTTTAGAAAATGATCACTTGAATTTTTATAAAATGTCTGGTAAACTTCTGGATATAGCTATTTGTTTTTTACAACAACATAAACATATGTGAACAGACAGAATAACTTTGAGGTATTATTTAGGTAGCTATAACTTGAAGAGGTTTGTGAAGAAACTGATAAAGATTTTTTTCAGGGCAAATGTAATAGTTTTTCTTTTCTTCTGGGTCATGACGAACTACATCACCATGTCAGCCTTCGTGATCCCTTGACTATCTAAGAGCACATCTGCTAAAGTAAGGGCTGTGTCAAAGTATGCTCACTTGAGTGAGGTATAACCATAGTTTTAAACCAACCCTTGTAAAATGAAATTTATTAAAAGCTAGAGATTCACACAATGATTTATAATCATCAACCAAGTCTAGTTTATAATGTGTGTCAAAATGCTATGACTGTGTTATCCTCCTACAGTTTTGTTAGTGTTTCCAGATGTGTCTCTTTAATGGTTTTCATTAATACAGTGGTTTATTGCATCCTGTGTAATAAGATAGATCTTAAACTACAGTTGGATATGAACTATATAGAACTCATCTGGTACATATAGTCTTTAAAAATAGCTGTAGGTACACAAATTGTTCATAATAAAGGACTGGTTATAATTATTTAATTTGAATTTCTATAGTGTGTTAACTTTTTTTTAGTTTTGAGGATTAATGTAAACATCCAGGATGATCATTGATAATGCTAAGAATCATATTCCAAAGGAAAAATGACCATGAGATTAAATTGAAACACCTACTTTTGAAGTTGGCCTTTAAGTGAAGAAGTGCTATTTGAGAAGTGAAGCGAAGATGAATGAAAATGTATGAATGAGTATGCTGCATTGCCAACAAGGGTAGAAAGGGTGTTCCGTGTTTCTTAAGAAAGAAAGTAGAAATGTTTCAAAGACAATTGAATTTTAGGAGCATATTGAAAAACCTCTTTTTAAAAACATTCTCTCTTCTAATTTTATAAAACTGAACTCAAATTTCAATTGCATTCAAATACATTCCTATTTTCACCCCAAATGAGGAATTCTCAGCAAGAAATTAGAATTCGTTCTGTCATGGTCATGCAAAAATCTGTTTAAATAGAGAAATTATTTCCCAAAAAATCACACTAGCTTACCATTATCTTCATAAGGTCTTTTTTAAAAAGGAAACATTTCTTATTGGAAGGTGGTAAATCGCTAATTTTTCTGGTCTTAATAAGAATTTCACATAACTAAGTATAATTTAAAAGATTTTAACATATTGCAAATCAGGTATTCTTTTCAATGAAAGAAGAGTGAATAATTTCATCAAATGAAAAGTAAATGATACATTTCGTTTTAATGGGCTGTGGATACTTATTTGGGAATATAAAGAAAGCATGTGCAGTTTATTGTGTGACTCCTAGAAATCGGAAGGTCACTTGTCCTTGGAAACTTAACAACATATATCTCTCTGACCTCTCTCAAGGGCACTGTCTGCTTCAGTCTCAGAGCCCCTAGCCCCATTTCCACTGCAGCTGGGTTCCCAGTTGCAGATCAACCAAAAGAGGCACCAGCTGCATTTTCCTTAGGATGCTGCTTGTTGGGGAACTGATTTAGTTCTGCCCCGAGCATCCTGGGAACTTCTTTCTGAATACTTGCCAGTATACTGCTAGGTTCTTAAAGGCCATATACCTCCAGAGCAGCATCTTCAGGAAGTGTTCTTTTCAAGAATGTGAATATGACACTAAAATTCCACTTGATTCTTTAGGGTGGGTGCACAAGAAGTGCTACCTAAGACAATTGATGCATATTATAATTTGAATATCAATTTCTACACCCTATAATTATGTCTAAGCATCAGTTAGCTTTTTTTAATCTAATAATCAACAGCTGTGTGGCTACAACAATGACCTAAAAGCAGATTTGAGACATGGTATTGTCTTTTCCTGTTGTGCATGGGATTGATATGAGTCAGTACTGATGTGTTCTTATTTAAAAATAATAACAAGGAAACATAGCTGTGCAGTATTGCAATGTCACTGCTCTCTTTTTCAGGAGAAAGATGAGATTACCTATTCTTACATAGATTAACAGCTTCAGAAATTCTAGACAGTCTGGCTGTGAGTTGGAGTGCAGTCTTGAGTAAGTCTTTAGTATGGAATGAAACTCAATGTAAAGAAAACCAAAATTCTCGCCATTGTACCGGTAGACAACATCATCATCAATTGAGAACACTTCAAGTTGTCAAAAATTTCATTTTGGAAATCAGCAATCAACCTTCATGGAAAAAAGGAACTCAAGAAATCAAAGTACACATTTCACTTGGCAAATATGCTGCACAACACTTCTTTGAAGGACTGAAGAGGAAGTTTGTTAAACCATATTGGCGAACGAAACAAATCCAGTGACATTCACATATGTACAAGAAAGAGCTTTTTATAGAGAAGTAATTATATTTTAAGGAAACATCCCAACCCAGCCGAACTCAAATCTATAAATCTCATGTTCATGCAAACACATGCAATGATTCAGAAAGGTGAAGGAAGAGATAGCGAAAGCAAGAGAGAGTGAGAGAGAGAGTGAGAGAGAGAGAGAGAGAGAGATACAGAGACAGAGACAGAGACAGAGACACAGAGAGAAATATCTATTTCAGTGAAACTTCCAAGGGCGGTCATCTGTGACCTGATTGATAGACTGTATGTCACCTCTACAATGTTATATATCTTGAAATTACTGAAATTATTGATCTATTTTAGCAAAATTGTGACTTCAAGGAATAAAATGTGCCTGCCCATGCCATGCTATTTTCAATCAATTCATGTCCATGTGAAATCTGGAAAGTGAATAAGGAAAAATGCAGAATCATGTGTGCATCTCAGCGATGATGTTAGTGAAGAACACAGAAAGTCTCCTTTGTTGCTAGGTAAACAAATGTATATGTGTTGAAGGAAGCCCCGTGAGAATATTTCTTATAAAGGCAGATAATAAGACTCTCAAATATTTGGGGCACTTCATCAGAAGGGATAAGTCCCTGGGAAATGATATAACACTTGGTAAAGCAGAGGGTTAGTAGCAAGGGGGTAACACCCTAAACGAGATGGATGACAGCCTGGTTCCAGCAATGGGCTCAAAAGTAACAAAACATATGAGTCTAGCCTAATATACATAGGTTCATTCTGAGTCAGAACAGATTCCTGGGAACAGCAAACATCGACATGGTTTGCTTTGACAGTTTCAGCATCGACAGTGGCTCAGACCATTAAGTTTTATTTACTTAAATTACGTGGAGCAAGCTACATTTCTTCTGGGATCACTTATCAATCTGGTGTCCTCTGGTGGTTCAATAAGGAGGGTTGATGATGGCCTTGTGCACACATGTGGCCTTGTTTGCTGGCTCTCCACCAGTTAGCTTGAGCTGAGTGTCTTGTCCTAGGACAGATGGTGCTAGTGCCTTTGTGTTACATTCACCTCTGGAGTTGGGATTTCTAAGTAAATAGGTAAAATTCATAATAGATAATACTTGACATGAACAAATATATCTTCCCACGTTAAATTGTACTCAACACAAATTAAATCTGTACATTGTACTTTAAGAATGTGATATCCAAATATGATTATTCATGTAGGTATCTCAATGTGAAAAATTAGGAAACATATCTCAGAGTTTTGGGCAGTTATAAATGCAGTTCGTAAGTGTTTAGTGATTTTTTGTTGTTTTAAAGGTGGAAACTTTCATTCCTGGTTGACAATCTAATTTTCTGTCATATTGATCTGGAATTCTAACAATCCTCTTAATTATTTTTCCAGATATATATACTTAAAATGCTTGGCATATGTTTTTCAAAAATATATTGACATTTTTCACCACTTACTAATGTGAATTATAATGTTTTGAATTTTTACTGGTTAGCATATTTATGAGAAAATATTTTATATGTTTATCTCTGTGTCACTTGCTCCTAGAATCTTGAACATAATAGGAAGTTAATAGGAGCATCTTATTGGGATAAAAAGGCAAACTGTGCACACACACACACACACACACTTTATTGAGACATAGAGCATGTGCTACTTTTCAATAATTTTGCTGGATGATTTGTATTTTTTGTATTAAAATCATTTTCATGAATCATGAAGTCACCATTATTTTATATAGCTACATAAAAATAATGCCATTTTTTGGTTAGCATTGTTTTCTTTATTCTTACCTGAGAAAAAGAGCAACACCCATAATGCATAGGTGTCATTACTCAACAATGAAGTATTATATATAATGAAGTATATATATATATATATATATATATATATATATAAAACAAGAAAAAATAGTCTAAGGCCTGTCATCTATCATTTAGTAAAATCATGCTTAAGTTGAAATTCTTTTAATATTGCATGAAATACAAATACGGTCAGCATGAAATTGGAGTATCAGAGTATACTCACATGAAATTTCATTCTAAATAACCCTGATAAAAAGAAGAGAATCCTTATTTTCATACAACTTGATTTATAATTCTGTTTTGATTTATACTTCATTTATTAAAATTTTTATGGACATACCATTCTCATACCATGTGACTCAATGGTTCAAATGTATTTTAATAAGAGTTGTCCAATTATCGGCACAATCAATGTTAACACATCTGCATTCTTATATCAGTTAACACTCCCAATTACCACCAAACTTCCAAGAAGAAACCCCAAGTCACTGTAAACATAGTTATGTCCTCTATAGATTTTATTTTTTTTTTATTTTGGGGGCATCACTGCTCTCTGTTGGTGGGAGTAGGAGGCCCAGCCTTGCTGCTGGATTTGAACTTCTAAGCCAGTGGGCTGCAATCCCGTGCACAACCAATACGCCACCGGGGCTCAGCCCTCTATAGATTATCTATCTTAATTACATATACAGAAAGCCATTGAAAAACTGCAAAAATAACAATTTTTTTTAGATTCAAAAGCCAAATACCGCAGTCTAAGAGAAAACAGAAGAAAATAGAAACTAGAAGAAACCAAAAGTGGGTCAAAAGGAAAATCAACTCACAATATGTTGTTTAATTCACTTCCCAAAGCATTCTATCTGAGGGCTAGGCTATTCTTAAAATAATGATGGAGTTGAATGGAGGCTTAATTTACTTAGTAAATATGGAAATGGATTTTACCTTTTCAATGTCATTCTTGAAAGGCCTTGTGCAACACATGTACCTGCTGCACATGCAACACGCCGTTTATTCACTTGACTGCAACTTCCATGAGCTTTATTTGTGAACCCAAGCAGAACAAGATACCATGTTTTTCAGACCATAAGATGCACCTGACCATAAGACAAACCTAGTTTTTAGAGCAGCAAAACAAGAAAAAAATATTCTGAACCAAATAGTACCAACCTGTATACTAAAATACCCCGGGCTACCACACCTTTGGCCCAGAAGACGCTCCCTCATTTTCCTCCCGCTTTTTGATGGAAAAAGTATGTTTTAGGGTCCCAAAATTACAATATTTAACAACGTCAACATTTTCTCTTTGTTCATGATGCTATCTGCTAATCTGCTTGGGGGGATTTAGAGCTTCTGTACATTGAGTTGTAGTCCGTACTGAAGGCTACGACCCTGGATCTTCATGAACCTGTGCTTCACTTTCTTCTCACTCTCAACAAGGTTCTGTCATTTGCATACAGCAGGTCACTAGTATTGTTTTCTATAATCCTCATGCCACCATTATCATGATTGGGTCAGTCCGGGTAGACTAGCGGAACAAATTTCATAGACATGCATATCAATATAAGGAAAAGGTTTATATATAAGAGAAATATGACATTAAGAAAGCATCCCAATCCAGTCCAGTACAAATTCATAAGTCTAATATTAACTGATATTCCCGATATCAATCTATAAAGTCTCCTTCCGACTCACGAACTCACAGGTCAGTGGGTGCAGAGGCCCGGTGCTGGCAGGGGTCTCCCCATGGCTCCTCGATTCCAGGGCTCAGGGTCCATCAACAGCATGCTGCTGCAGCTTCAGAGGTCTGGCTCCATCAGGGCAAGGCCCTATGGTCTCTCTGATGGCTCCTCTAGATTCTCACCTCTAGATTCTCAGACGCTGCCAACTTGTCTTTTCTGTGATTCATCGTCTCTGAAACTAACTCCCAACAACTGGGGAAGATAGCTTCTCATCTTCATGAGGGAAATATCACGAGATTTCCCAGAAGTCTCAGGAGAAATCCATGCCCGCATAGAGGTCTCATTGGCTATTCAATGGCTATCTCCAGATTAATAGGCTAGACTCCATGCCTACATTTCAATCATAAAATTAACATAAGGACATGACTGCCTCAATGATATAATCAAACTTCCCTGAGAATATGCTCGGCAAACAGAATGAATAAGTATGATGAGAGGATACAAACCTGAGGAACACCTTTCCTGATTTTAAACCATGTATTAGTCCCACGTTTGGTTCTCACAACTGCTTCTTGATCCATGTGCAGGTTCATCAGGAGAACAATCAATTGCTTTGGAAATCCCATTCTTCTCTAGGTTATACAGAGTTTGCTATGTTCCACCCAGCTGGGTAATTTAGTGTAGTCAACAAAACAAAAGTAAACATCTCTCCAGTTTTCTCTGCTTTTAGGCAAGGTCTATCTATCCCTTTTATTAATGTCCTCTTCTGACTCCAGATTGAACCTGTAGCAACTACAGATCAATGTAATGCTTCAAAGTTTGTTGGATGACCTTCAGCAAAATATTACTTGCATGTGATAGCCGTGATATTGTTCTGTAGTTTGAGTATCCCATTGGGTCACCTTTCTGTGAAAGGGGTATAAATAAGAATCTCTTTAATGACTTTGGCCAAGTACCTCTCATCCAAATTCCCTCAATGATCGCATTGTTTCATTAGCTTGTTGAGACATGTACATTGGTATTCAATCAAATACTAGAACCTTGTTTTTGGCTAATGCTATCCATGTAGCTTGAACTTCTTCCTACAATACGGTTGGTTTCTGCTGAAATGACACTTCCTGAAATAGTGGACAGTTGACTTACTATTTTCAGTACATTGACTGTGTTTTGTTTCCATGTTCTTTTGATGTTTCCAGCATCAACCGTCTTATGCCCATAGAATAATTCAAGATTGCAATTTAAGATTTGATATTGTTCAATAGTTCTTTAACTTGAATATATGCCAAGTGTGTTCGTCCTTTTTGGTTTTCTTGATCTAATCTTTACACATTGAATTCTAATATTTAACTTTGTCTTCTTAAGTTGCCCTTTGAAATTTTCTATTCAACTCTCTGACTTTGTCCTTTCTTTCATTAGCTTTAGTTGCTCTATGATTAAGAACAAGGTTTAGACATCCTTATGTCACCCACTTTGATCTTTTCTTTCTTTCCTATCTTTTTAATGAACTTATTTATTTTTCATGAATGATTGTCTGGATTTTCATAACTCATCAATTCTTCTGCAATTATTACCTGGCATGTCAAATTTGTTCTTGAGATGTTATTGAAATTCAATAATAATAGACCCAAGATTGTATTTTGGCTCTCCTGGACTTATTTGAATTTTCTTTAACTTTAACCTGAACTTATATATCAACAACCTATAGTTGGTGTCACAGTCAGTCCCAGATCTGGTTTTAGCTTCTGATGTTGACATACTCCATCTTCTCTTTGCACCTGTGTAGTGAATTTGATTTCTGGAGAAGTCCATGTGTGCAATTGCCTTTTATATTACTGGAAAATACAGATTTGCTGTGAGCAAATTGTTGGTATTACAACTTCATTTCTATACAAATTTCATATTGTGCAATTACTTTCTTTCCTCTTTGTTTCCAACTTTTGCATTCTGGTTTCCAATAATTAGAAATATATCTGGATTACATATTTGGTCAGTTTATCATTGAAGTCTTTGGTAGAATTCTATAAATTCTTCATTACTAATTTTGTGGTTGTTGTGTACAATTGAATAACAGTTATATTGATGGAATAATTTTCAAAGCCGGTATATATAATCTTATGAGAGATGGCATTGTCTTTAGATTGTTCAATTGTTCATAGATTAAAGGTTAAGATTTTACATTATCTTAAAATCCATATACAGATGAACAAACAACCCATCTGTTAATTTTAATAATAGTGCATGTTGAACATGTCAGGAGAGACCAGTTCTTGGAGAAAAACTTCATGCTTATTTAAGTAGTAGAGCAACAGAAAGAGGAAGACCTAAGACAAGATGGGTTGACACAGTGATTTTTTTTTTACTATTTTTCTCACTACTTTTTGTTTGCTTTTTTCTAAATAAGGATCTCAATGTGATGTAGGCTTTTCCCCTTTATGAATTCCTACATCATTCATAAACTTTATTTAGATATCTTTGCTTTTTGTTGATTGATTCTCTTATAAATTATTGTCAAAAGGTTTGTCTTTCAGCTCGCTAATTAGGCTTTCTTTTACTTTGTCTTTTACTTGTTTCCATCATGCCAACATCTGTTATCTTATTTCCAGGAGTTATACTAAACATAAGTTTTGTGGTTTTTCAATTATTTCCAAACCCATTGATACCATCTAAGTATCATTCTCATGGAATATTATTTTGGGTACTTCTAGGGCTTCCTCTTCAGAGTAATCTTTTGTGTCATTCATTTTTGGTGACTTTTTTCTGTTTTACTTGAAATTTTTGTATCAACTATGAATGACTCTTTTCACTTTGCATTGTGGTGCAGCTATTAGCCTTGTGTAGGGTGCTGGGTCATATGATTCAGTAGAATCTTTTCAGTTTATTGTGCTTTCCTTGACTGGGATTAGGGATGACCAAGATCTTCTTGCAGGACCCCTTGGAAATTGGGGTCCTTCCTTGCTGGCATATAGCAATACCTAAGACCTTCCCTTCTGAGTTCCTATAATGGCTTGATGGAACAAGGGAAGTCAGGTTCTATGTTTCTCAGTTCAAAGTAAAGCTGGTGCTTTACTTAATGTAAGACTACTGGGACCTTCCTTGCTAGGTGTCAAGGAGTGTTGTATTTTTGTTTGTTCGTTTTGTTTTTTTGCTGGAGAACAGGAATATCTGTGGCCTTCCTTGCTGAGGGTGGCATATATACCACCAAGACCTTTCTTAAATGATCCTGATGGGAGTTGTAGTCTTTCATGACAGGGACCAAGGATGCTCTGGACCTTCCTTTTCATGACCAGTGACCTCACAGGTGGAATGTGGGACACCCAGAGACTTCTTTTTTAGGGTATGCCTGGAGACTCCCTTGAGAGAGTGCTGGCATGTCCAGGGCCTTCTTTGTTGGTCCATACAAGTAACTAGGGCCACCCTTTCCAGGTTCTGAGAATAGTAAAGGGCTTCCTTTTCAGGGATGTCTGCAGTCTTCTTTGTCAGGGAGGAGGGATGGCCAGAGCCTACCTTACTGAATGGCACAAACAATTGGAGCTTATCTTAAAAGGGGGCAGGGATGTGTGGAACCTTCCTTGCCAGGGATCTAGGATGGCTGGGGCCTTCTTTGTTGAAGAGGTGGAAAGGAAAAAAAGTACCTTTTTGTCAGATTCCAGAAGGAATTTATTGGAATTACTTTGCTGAGTCCCATGGGAGACTAAGACCTAACTTGCTGGGTACTACATTGATTGGGGACAGTCAGGGCCTTTCTTGTCATGTCTCAGGGTGATTCTGAGACCTTCTTCCAATTTCCATTTAGACACCATTCCAAATGCTCCTCTACTTTTTCTAGTTGGTGGCAGTGAAATGATGGTTCATAGATCAAGTATACAGAGAATACATGGCAATCAGGTAAAGTGAATTCCATTGGAGAAATAGAGACTTGATAAAACAATGAGAGCAAACAATGCCACAGTCAGAGGGACAGGGAGGGAAATGAAGTAATGAGGATGGCATAGAAATCCTGGGGTTGTTAGAGCAATAGGAATCTAATTGAGAGGAATTACTTAGAAGCAGAAGAAAGGCAAACATGATGCTGGGACAGGAGGAAGGTAAAGGGAAACAGAGGAAAGATCTAGGAACCCAAGCTATGGGTAGAGGTTTAAACATAGGTATATATAACTATAAATAGATTAATTCATAAAACAGTTATGGTCTATATTTATACATGTATTTATTATACATTTATTTACATGGTAATTGAAGGAATGGATGGACTTTGGATCTCTGCTCAAGTTCTCCTTCATCACAAGAACACTTTGTTCTAACCACCTGTCTTTCCAAGATGCTCACCTTCCCAAGGACCACTGAAGACAAACTTGGCACATAGCAAATATGGTGAAGAAAACTGACGGTGTCTGATTATCAAAAGATATAGTTCTTGGTGCCCTAAAGACTTCAAGTTATACAAGTGTCATCTAGCAGATTATCAACAAGCTCAAGAGGAGAAGCACAGCAGCCTGTGCAATAATGTGGTGTAGACTGGATCAGGTAACAAGCACCAGAAAACCAAAACAAGCAAACAAACTAGCTAATTAAAAATCATGTTGGGGAGAAGGAAGGAGAGCAGAGGAGAGAACCCAAATCCATTTGTAGATAATGGTATACAAAGAAAGGTAACAAGGAAGGAGGAGCCAAACCAGACACAGTCTAGCACTGACAAAACACACAATTTTCCTCTGGTTCCTTGAGAATTCCTCAACCCCTACTATCACAACTCTAGTCCATCCTTTCATTTCAGGCTACACTGGAGCATTGACACTGGTCCAGATAAAGGCTCTAGACAAATGGAATCTAGGTCAGATAAAGCCTTTGGGAATAAGCTCCTCCCCACTCCCACCCCTACGCCTACCCCTACTGCTTGTTTTCCCTTGTCATGACCCCTTGATAAATTATTATTATTATTTTCCTATCTTACACTGACCATTGTCTCCCTTCACCCACATTTCTGTTATTTGTCCTCCTTATGGATGAGGTGGGAGCAAGCTACAGACACAGCTTTTTGATGGATTCCTCCTTCCTACCCTCACTATAGCACTACTCTCACTACTGTTCCTGAGGGGGTTGTCTGCCCTGAATTCTATGGCAACTCTTATCTGTACCAATGGGTGTTCTTTTGTCTAGTCAGAGTTGTAAGGTAATGGTGGTTGGAGGGTGGGAAATGGGATGGAATGAGCATTCTGAAACTAGAGGAATGATGTGTGATTCTGCAATGCTATAGTATATCTTGATTGAATCATTCCTTCCTTATAACCTTTGTGTGTGTGTGTGTGTGCTCGCGCGCACACGCACACTGGGGGGTGGGGGTTATTCAATTGTTTTCAGATGGCCTTTTGTTTGGGATCTTTTGATACCTGATCTCTGATCCCATCAGCACATCATGATCGCAAAAGCTGGGGTACTTCTTTCCAGGTGGACATGGTTGCTTCCATACTAGATGGCTGCTTGTTTAACTTTAAGCATTGAAGACTCTGGATTCCAGGCACTATTTCTTTTGATAGCCAGGTACCATCCACTCTCTTCACCACATTTGTTTATGCACCCCTTTTGTCTTCAGCAATCATGTATCAAAGATTGTCAGATTATCAGAACAAAGTTTTCTTGTGTAAGTGAGGCTTTGAGTAGAAGTCACAAACCCCTGTGATACCTTAATACTTAACATATAAATATAAGCACAATGACCACTATCTTTTGCATTATAAGTTAATATTTAAGAACCAGTGTTTCTTCCAACATAATCTTGCAACATCCAACTTCTAAGCTGGGTTTGACAATCCATTGCATTGATCTAACAGAATTCACAGACAATTAATTGTTACGAATTTACATTTACATAGTTGACATGGAACTATCCATGGTATCCTATTTGAGAAACTGACTATAGAATGGCTTGTGTAATGCACACATAATTGCATCCAAATTTATTATATTATATAATTTTAATGAATTTTTAAATAAAATCAAGATTATATGTATAATTTGTTAAGACTGTGGTTTTTTCATGGCAAATGGCACTGGTGCTCGATTATTTTCATTACGAAGAATATGTTTAATGCTATCATTTAAAATACCTGGAAGAATAAATTCAATTAACAAAGTCTTGGAAGGACAGTGGCTTCTTCTTGTCCTTTCGGCAAAGAAAGGCAAGAAAATCAGTCATGGGACCACTGTGCAATCAATGACACTTTTGATTAAGAGCAGTGGGATCCAACTCAGAGCCAGGATGCGTGTAACTAATCCATAAACTAATCTCTAACACCAGCGACCCTGGAGTGGTTGCAAATGCACTTCAGCCTTTTAAGCAAAATACTTGATGCTATACTGTGCCCGTTGCAGTTACGTGTTCTTGAGTCACTTTGACTCATCGCTACCCTGCACTCAGCAGAATGAAACACTGCCCAGGTCAGTGTCCTCTCCATGCTCCTGCTTAAAAATACTTTTATTGGGGTTCTTACATCTCTTATCATAATCCACACATTCCTCCAATGTGTCAAGCACATTTGCATATATGTCACCATCATCATTTTCAAAACATTTTCTTTCCACTTGAGCCCCTGATAACACCTCCCCATTTCTTCCCCCTTCCCCCACCCACTCTCCCACATGAGCATTGGATAGGTTATAGATTATAGATTATTTTTTCCATATCTTATATCGCCCTCCATCACCCCTCACCCACTTTTCTGTGATTTGTGGTATTCTAGGTTGATCCTTTTTATGCTTCAGCCTTTTGTTTCAGGCAATCTCACAATCTCGGCTTCCTTGATTCTAAGGAATATTTCCAATATGCTTCTTGTAAGACACAATTTTTCATTCTTCTGAAAATCCATTATATAAAGGGAACCTATAATTTTTTTCTACTGTGCATATTTTCTTGTTTCTAGTTGTATGACTTAAAGGAGCACACCTGTATGCATGGAACCTATGTAATTTATATTCAGACTGTTTCAAATTATCTTTATCAAATTCTTATTTTGATCTCAGATTGATTGGTGTCTTTATAAAGATAAAACTGATACCACATATTTGAAAGCCATACCAGAGAAACATTTTATAAGAATATAGCATTTCAAATAGTCGTGTCTGAAATATCAGGACACTTGTAACATATCCAGTTCCAAAAGGTTGTGGCCATGCAATGCTCTAGGCACATTCTGGAGGGAAGAGAAAGGATCCCTGAAGAGTACTTAGCAGTAGAACCATACTAATCCAACCACAGGTTTCAGTGAGAAGTATATTTTGTTCTTGACGTATGTGTAATTTAAGAATCGGAGCTACTGGGTAATGCTAATGGCTTTGTGTTCTTGTGCTGACCAGAAAGTTGGCAGTTCAAGAGCACTCAGGAGCAACTCCTAGGAAATATCTATTGATCCATTTTAGAAAGATCAGTGATTCAATAATCCACTGATCACAGTTCTGTTTGGCATACTCTGGGGAATCATAAATTGTAATTAGCTCAGCATCAACTTTTTACTTTTAATTCTGGCATTTCTTATTTTTAAGTGATCTTACTGGGGCTCTTACAAATCTTATAACATTTCATACATCAATTGTATCAAGCATATTGGTACATATGTGGCCAACATTTCCAAAACATTTTTACTTGAGCCCTCACTATAAACTTTTAAAAAAATCATTTTATTTGGGGCTTATACAACTTCTATCATGATCGATACATATATCAATTTTATGCAGATCATATTTGCACATTTATGCCATCATCATTCTCAAAACATTCTCCTTGTACCCCCGGTACCAGCTCCCCATCTTCCCCTTTCCTCCCCACTCCCCCTCCCCCATGAATCTTAGCAATGTACTAGTTGTCATTATTTTGTCATCTACACTGTCTGATGTGCCCCTTCACCCACTTCCCCATTGTCCATACCCCAGAGAGTAGGTCATATGTAGGTGCCTACAATAGGGTCCCCCTTTGTACTCCACGTTGCCTCCACCCTCCTGACATCACCACTCTCACCACTGGTCCTGAAAGGATTATCTGTCCTGAATTACCCCTGTCTTGGGCTCCAGTGTACCTCCCCTGGTCTAGCTGGCTTTGCAAAGTAGAACTGGGATCATGATAGTAGGTGGGAGGAAGCATTTAAGAACTAGAGGAAAGTTGCATATTTCATTGTGGCTACACTGTACCTTGACTGGCTCATCTCCTCCCTACAACCCTTCTGTAAGGGGTTGTCGCTTTACCTATTGATGCATTTTGAGTCCAAAGAATTTCTTATTGATCATTGGGGGGAAAATTAGCTAACCTCAACTTTCATAAATTAACTTCCCTTGAAATATTAATGAGGATGTTTAAAAAAAGAAACCATGAAATCCAGGACAAACTATGCATAGCAGTGCCAGATGAAAGGGAATGTTGGAAATTGTAGTAGAATGAAAAAGGTAGACATTGGATTATAGGAAGGAAAAATGTCAATGCAGAGTTCTAAACAATAGAGATAAGATTACTCTAAGAAAGAAAATTCTCATAAATACACAAGTCTACAGATGTCCTGGGGGAAGTCATCTGAGTAACTTTTTAAATAAAAGTTTTGCTGCGAAGTGAAGTTGACTGGAGGGTGACCTGGAGGAGACTGACTTGTAATCTTCAACATACAGATAGCACATTCTTGCTTGCTGAAAGGGAACAGGATCTGAAACACTTATCGATGAAGATCAGGGACTGTAGCCTTCAGTATGGATTACAATTCAAAGTTAAAGATCAGAAATACTTATGACTAGACCCTTAGGTACCCAAATCCTGTTCAGCAGGGAAAGAGTTGAGATTGTTAAAGCTTTTGTCTTGCTTGGATCCAGCAGTCAAGAGTACAAAAATGAGTTGCATTAAGTAAACTATTGCACAAGAACTCTTTAGGGTTTTTGACAGTAAAGATGTTTCTTTGGGAAAGGAGACCCCAACCCAAGTCATGGTATGTTCTGTTGCCTTCTATTCATCTAAAAGTTGAATATTGACTAAAGAAGACTGAAAATGAGCCAGCGCATTTGGATGTGGGTGCTAATGAAGGATACTGTAAGGAGAATGGACTGCTGAAAAGACAAATAAAGCTGTTGTTTCCAAGCAGGACCTACCCTGTTTACAAAACAACATCGAAAACTGCATGATCCCTGCCATCCTCACACGTGTTATGTTTGAGCCCATGGTTGCAATTGTTGTGTCAATCCATTTTATTGAGGGCACTCATCTTACACGTGCATACATGTGATCAATGAAAAATGTGAACATGTATATGTGCGTGTGTATTGTGTGTGATTGATCATATATTTGAATGCGATATGTGATCAATATGCATATTCTGATGGGAAGAATTTAATTTTGAGAAACTCTAAACAATGTGATTATTACTGTTCTCATAACACGCTCTCAACAAGGCAAAACTATAGGGTTATTTTAAAAAGATCAGTGATTACCAGTGTTTTAGGGGACAGAGTGGAGGGATAAAACATGAACCATAGGATGTAAAACAGTCTACCATTTTACATAAAGTTGGACACAAAATATTATTTATTTCTGAAATCTACAGATTTGTATACCACATGTATAAGACATCCTGTAAGTGCTGGATTTAATTAATATTAATGGGGTTCTATTACTTAATGACTTATAGCATGTGTACATAATAATAAGAGGGAAAGGAGACAGAGTATGTGGAAACTGCTTTCTGCAAGAATTTTCTGCAAACTTGTGACTAAACCAGGAAGTAATCTATTTTAGAAATTACATGATGAAAAGAAGTATTGAAAGTGCTTTATTTTTCTTTCATAACCTTATGTCAATATATCTTTTGAAACTTTAATAAGAAGTATAAAAAAATGTAACTATGGGAATAATGGATTTGATGATAGTGGTAATGAGGATTATTCAATAAGAAAACTTTTGTTTTTAAGTCTATATGATTCTTTTTGTTTAGAAACTATTTCTGTTACTCCAAATGTATGTATATGTATATCATATTTATGTATATATACATGTATATACATACACATAGAGGCAGCCATGGTGCGTTTATATACACACATATTTCTATACATCATTTCCATCAAGTTGACTCCAAGTCATAGGACCCTGTATAGGGGCCCTAGATAAAGGCTACTGATCTTTATGAGAGACTTCATAAGTCTAAAATTTATCTAAGAGCTCCATTGGAGTTCCTTAAAAAATGTGCAAAAATTGTGAAGAGACCTTTGAGAAATTATTCTAGCTAATTGATAAGCAACAATGAACTAGATTTTTCACCTCAGTGATTGAATACAATGATTGAATACCAATTGACTGTATATTTACAAGTATATGTGTTACAACTTTATATGAATATGCATATATATTTATGTACATTTTATGCAATATGTAATAGACAATATTTATGCGTTTATGAATATAGATAATAATATTAATGATGATAGTCCAAATAGAATTAATGATAATATTGATCTTATAATGGAAATAAACAAGGACAAAAATTACAATTTCTCATATATTGTTTTCATTTTGCTATTGTTTACTCATTTTACATCTACTTTTATTTTTATTATCCAATGATGGTCTATTTAAAGTATTGTTATTTATTAAAATGATGTAATTTTAGATATTTTAGATAATTTATTTTTATTCTGAAATGTGAAAATTAAAAGTCTATAAACAAAGGACTTCATAATTTTTGAAAATAAATGATCTTTTAGTTTAATTTTTAATTTTAATTTAAGTTTAAGTTTAATTTTAGTATAAACTGAGTCCCTAGATATCATGTCCCTCTACCTGCCCCTCCTGCACTCTCTCCACCACACTCCCTAACTTGAAATCTTTTTCTACTTCTCTCTATAGGTTCACCAATACTGGGTTTTATTTACTGAAAAAGGGAAACATATCTTACAATTTCATGAGAGTCACTCCCAATGACATAGCACCTCTGAGATACATCCTAATATGAATAAACAGAATGGCCTCCACACAGGTTTGCTAGAATAACACATATCTTAGTGAAACATGCAGGGCATTGATGTAGCAAGACCTTATTTGCCCAACTACCCACAGCTCATCAATCGTGGTACTGCTTTCTTCTACTTCCTCAGAGACCATGTGTTTTTTTTACTTAAGTCCTCAAATTGTAGGTAGGTCTGAGGTAGAATCCAATTCACCCAGTGTAATTCCTGCTTGAGATCGCAGTGGTGTAGCCTCTGACACATTCTGTGTCTTGAAGGTCCAGGATTCGGTGTCGCAGAACACTTCGGCATCCGGCCTGGGTTCCAGGGTGGAGTCAGAGCCCATGATCAATATGATCCATCCAGTGCATACCACCAAAGACTCTCCTCCTCTGGTTTCCCCAAAAACCTTTCCGTCATTCTTCCCCACACCTGGAAGTCATCCCTCTCTTCCTACCATCATATATGCCCTTGTGTTTTCCCAGAAAAATTTCAATGCATCATTTTTGATAGTGAGAACAACATAGCATCCTATCAAGGGCAAATTTCTAAAAGCATTTAACCCATAAAAACAAAATTCACTAGTAGAATTCTCTGAGAAATATTTAAGTATTATGCACACATACACATACACTCCAAAAACAAACTCACTGCCATCAACTTTCTGTTATATTAAGGTTTTTCTACTTTACATTTATTAAGTCACCTTGCTTACAGAATGTGAGGAGGCTTTGAAGCACTTCATGATTAGTATCAAGGATTGCAGCTATCAGTATGGACTAGGCACAATATTCAGAAAAAAAATCCTCAGAGCTACATCAATCAATGTCGTCATGACAAATCGGGGAAAAAGAGGTTGGCGTTGAAATGGATTTCTTCCGCTTTCGATCTACAGTCAATGCTCAGGGAAGCCGCAGTCAAGAGATGAGAGGACGAGACAGATTGCCAAGGCCTCAAGTTAGAAAACCAAAATGGAAGAATGCACTCAGCTGAAAAAGCTGAAGAAATAATTTATTGATTTGCAATATGAAAATATTCTATGGTCAAAATATTAAATATTTTGGATACATCAAAGAGGAAGGATGGAATGCACAGAGTCACTATATCAAAAACTATTGAACATTTAATCATTTCAAGAAGTAACATAAGATCAAGAATCAAAGATGCTAAACCAAAAAGTTTAAGCTGCACTCAAGACGCCAACAAATCCCAAACCCTCTCACTACCTTGTGTTGAGTCTGACCCATAGTGATCCCATAGGACAGAATACAACTCAAGTAATTTTTAGACTGTAACTTTTAACAGGATTAGACTATTGACTTTGCAATTAGCCACCCAGCATGTAACCCACTATGGCATCATGGCTTATGAAGAAAAAACAAACAACAAAAACAAAACAGTCTCCAGGAATGAATAGACTGAACATTGAACATTGAAATGTTTCAACAAACTGATGAAGCTGTGAAAGCACTCTGTGTCAAAAATATGAAAGATAGCAACCCGGCTAATAGAATAGAAGGAATCCATATTTGTGCCCCTTAAAAAAAGGGGGGGGCCCAGCAAAATGTTAAAATTATCAAGCAATGTCATTAGCATTAACTCCCTGAGGGGGGGGGGAACTGTTGACGATCATTCAGTAATAATGGTTGCAACCAATCAATGAGGGATGACGAGAAATGCAAGGTTGGATTCATAACAAGACATAAGTCAAGGGATTTTATTGCTGATGTCAGCGGGATCTTGGATGAAAGTAGAGAACACCAGAAAAATGTCTACTTGCTGTTGAGGAACTATGCAAATGTCCACCTGTGTAGATCGTAACATATGATTGATAGCACTGAGAAGAACGGGAATTTCAGAGCAGTTCTTTGTACTCCCACATAACCTGTACATGGACCAAGAGACAATAGTTATCACATAGCAGGCAATAATACAGAATTTAAAATAAAAAAAAATTGTGTGCTTCAGTGTTATGTCTTTTAAATTATTAATAATCATTTTATTGGGGGCTCATGCAGCTCATCACAATCCAAGCAGACATCTGGAGCATGCCAAGCACATTTGTACATCTGTTGCCCTCCTCATTTTCAAAATATTTGCTTTCTATTTAAGCCCTTGGCATCAGCCCCACATTTTTCCATTCCTCCTCTTTCCCCCTCTCTCATGAATCCTTGATAATTGTGGCGGTCACATAGTCTGGTGCCAATTTGACTATACATGTAAGGGAGGAGTCTAACCTGTCAATCTGGAGATGGTCAATGAGGCCGGCCTCATGTGGGCATGCCTTTTTCCTGAGAATTCTGGGAAGTCTCGTGATATTTCCCAATTGAGGAAGAGAGACTTCACTCAGTCCCTGGGAGACACTCTCTGACAAGACAGGGTGGCAGCATACAACCTGAGTCCTAGGAACTGGAGGAGCCAGAGGAGAAGCCACACAGGCTTACCCCAATGGAACCAGACCTCTGAACCCAGAAAAACCATAAAGAGACACCTGCCAGTACTGAGATGTTTCTACTGCCAAAGGATACTACTGATGGACCCTGAGCCATGGAGAGACCCCTCTCAGTGCTGAGATACTTCTACTGCCGCGGGATACACAAGACACTGCACCCACTGGCCAGTGATTGTCCTGGTGTCATTGCATATATGGACAATTATTGGACTTATGACCTTGGACTGGACTGGGTTAGGATGCTTTCTCAATGTTCCATTTCCCTTGTATATTAACCCTTCCCTTATATCCATATATGTGTTTATGAAATTGTTTCTCTAGTCTACCCAGCCTAATACAGTAATTTATAGATTATTATTACTTTGTCATATCCTACACTGTCCAATGTTTCCCTTCATTCACTTCCCCATTATCTGTAACCCTGGGAAGAGGTTATATGCAGACCCTTAAAATTGGTTCCCCTTCTCTACCCCACCTTCCCTCGACCCTTCCAGTGTTCACTCTCACCACTGGTCCTGAAGGGATCTTCTGTCCTCGATTTCCTATATTCCAGTTCTTATCTGTACCAGTGTACTCCTCTGGTCTAGCTGGATTTGTAAGGCAGAACTGAGATCAAGATATTGGGGTGGGGTGGGGGAAAGCATTGAAGAACTAGAGGAAAATTGTATGCTTCATTATTGTTACACTGCACCATAATTGGTTCGTCTCCTCCCTATGACCCTTCTCTAAGGGGAAGTCTATTACCTACAGATGGGTTTTGGGTCCCCAACCTATACTCGCCCTCATTTACAATAATATAGTTTTTAGTTCTTTGATGCCTGATACCTGATCCCTTTGACACAGCATGGTCACACAGGCTGGTGTGCTTCTTCCATGTGTGTTTTGTTGTTTCTGAGCTAGATGGCTGCTAGTTTACCTTCAACCCTTTAGACCCCAGACACTATATCTTTTGATAGCTAGGACCATCAGCTTTTTTCACCACATTTGCTTATGCACAAATTTGTCTTCAGCAATTGGGTCGGTAAGGTGAGCATCATGGAATGCCAATTTAATAGAACAAAGTGTTCTTGCATTGAGGAAGTACTTGAGTGCAGGTCCAAGGTCCATCTGCTGCCTTAATACTGAACCTATAAAAATATGAATATAGATCTATTGCTCCATCATCATATATAAATAAATTTACCTATGTACATGCCCATATATAGACCTGTATAAATGCCACTTGCCTCCTATTTATTTCCTTTATTTCCTTTGAATTGCATCTTGTACAAGAATTATGCTCATCCTGCATTTGGATTTCAGTAATTTCACTTGGTTACCTTAGATAGAAATTGCAGAGATAATATGGACAAAAAAATAAAACATAGGAAGGCAAGGTGACAAAAGAAAATAAAATGACTGCAACAAGAGAAAAAAATTCCAGAAAAAGTATAGAGATAAATAAAAATAATATACTTTTAAAAATCTGTAAATAGTACAAGGTCTGTTTGTTAACCTCTAGGAGGGACTCTGGTCCAATCCAATTAGATTTCATGCCCTGGCCCCAATGTCTATCCTTGGCACTCCCTCAGGAACTCCATTATCTACTCCCCTCACTGCTCTGCTGCACAACCTTAGTGTTGGTCAGATTGGGTGCATTCCCACCACTGTGCCTATATGTTGTTCCTCATAGGGTCATGGGTCAGCATGGGACATTGTTTCTCAAGGTGGAGTTGGCCATCTGGTCCTCTCTGTGCATTGGCTGTACTGAGTGGGGATATTGTCCTCAAGGCTTGGTGGGCTAGGATATGCTCCACTCTCTTTTCCTACCCCTTCATCTGCTCCCATGTGCTCTGGTCAGACATATCCCTTTCCCCAAGTTTCAGATTCTCATACCCCTCCAATGGCTCCCGACTCCATGCTATCACACTTCATTCACATCCTAGAACAATGACGTAAATCTGGTCCCTTTTTCCCTGGGGAGATATAAACACCCTGCCCTTGGTTGGGTTAGTGCCCTATTCTTGTGCTACACATTGCTATTACCCCACTCCACTTTTTTTAGTTGGCTACAATATGTAGCCCTGGATTTGGTCTGGCACCTGCCATATTACCTGGACCTTACCACAGAAATTTTTGTATACAACAGTTTTTTTTTCTTTTTGCCCTTTTTGCATTTTTTATGCTTATCTCACCGAACTCATGCTGCATTTGGTCTTTTGCATTTGCTTACTTCACTTACCATGATTTCCTTCAGTTCTTCCCATGTAGCTATATGCTTCATGTGATCCTCACTGATTTTCAGTGGTGCACAGTACTCCACTCTATGTTTCTACCACAGGTTTGTAATCCATTCATCTGTTGATAGAAATTTGGTTTGTTTTCAATTCCGTGCAATTGTGAACTCTGCCACAATGAACATTGAAGCACAGGTGTCTGGCACAGGTTTACTTCTTGCCTCTTCTGGGTATATGCTCAGTAGGGGGATTGCTTGGTCATATAATAGCTCAATTTCCATCTCTTTTAGGCAACCATCAAAATGATTTCCATAGATGCTGTCCATACCTACAGGTCAACCAGCAGTGGATGAGAGTTTCTATCTCTCCATAGCCCCTCCAACACTTGTTGCTTCCTGATTTTTTGAATCGGACTATCTTGAGAGTATTAGGTGTTATCTCAGTTGTTTTAATTTGCATTTCCTTTATGGCTAGTGATTGGGAACATTCTCTCATGTGCTTATTGGCCATTCAGATTTCTTCCCTTCTGAAATTTCTCTTCAGATCTTTTGTCCACCTTCTCAGTGGGTGGTTAGTTTTTCTCTTATTGTACACTTGTAAGGTACTGTAGATTTTAGTAATAAGGCGTTTGCCTGACATATCATTGCTAAAGATGTATTCCAAGTGAATGGGCTCTCTTATTACTACCCTGGTGAATTCTTATGTTGTACACAGGTGATTTATCTTCACTATATCCCACTTGTCAATCTGTAACTCCTCTGTATTTGTATCCACCCCTATTTCTGATAGCCAATGTCTTCCCTATGCCAAGGTTCTCAGGTTTGTCCCAATTCCCTCACTAATGGCCCTAATTGTTTGGGATTTTACCTCAAGCTCTGTGATCCACCTTGAGTTTATTCTTATGCAAGGAATGAGGTAAGGGCCTTGAATCATTTTTTAAAGGTAGATATCAGTTTTTTCTAGCACCCATTTTTGAAGAGGACATCCATTTTCCATTTGATATTTTTTGGACCTTATCAAAAATCAGTTGCCTCTATGCCGATGTTTTTATTTTTGGGTCTTTGACACTTTTCCATTAGACTGACTATCTGTCATTCTACCAGTGTCACACTGTTTTGCCTACTGGGACTGTATAATAGGTGCTAAAATCAGGTAGAGCAAGTCCTCCAACATTTTCCTTCTTCTTGAGGAGATCTCTGCTAATTCAGGGCTTTGCCCCCCTCTCCATATGAAGTTGGTAATCAGTTTTTTCAATTCTTTGAAGAAGGATGGTGATAGTAATATAAGGATAGCATTAAACTGATATAGTACTTTGGGTAGAACTGACATGTTTACTATATTGAGTCTTCCAATCCATGAGCATGGGATATTCTTCCATTTCTTAAGATATTTCTTAATTTCTTGTTATAGTGTTCTATATTTTTTCAAATAAATATATTTTGTTTTTATAGTCATATATATGCCTAGGTATTTCATTTTGTGCTTGGCTATTGTAAAGGGTATGTGGCAGTCACTGCTCTGTGTCAATTTCAGCACTTGGAGTGTAGAGGTGGAGTCAAGTCTGTCTATTTGGAAATGGTCAATGAGGCCTCTGTGTGGCATGGCTTTCTCCTGAGATTTCTGGGAAGTCTCGTAGTATTTCCCAATTGGAGAAGAGAGACTTCACTCAGTTCCTGGGGAGAACCTTGACTGACAAGACATATGGCAGCACGATGATATGAGTCCTAGGAACTCAAGGAACCAGAGGAGAAGTCACATAGGCTTAACCTGATGAAACCAGACCTCTGCAGCCAGAAGAGCCACAGAGAGACCCCTGCGAGCACTGAGATGTTTCTATAGCCAATGAATACTGCTGATCAACCCTGGGCCCTGGAAACATGGAACCATGAGGAAACCCTTGCCAGTGCCAGGATGCTTCTACTGCCACTGGATACACAAGACTGTACCCATTAGCCTGTTATTATCCTAGTGTCATTGCATGTGATTCATAAGTCAGAAGGAGACTTTATATACTGGTAACATATGGGCTAATATCAGAATTATGACCTTGGACTGGACTGGGTTGGGATGCCTTCTCATTGTTCCATTCATCTTGAATATTAAACTTTCCTTTATATTCATATACATGTTTATGAAAAATTTGCTTCTCTAGTCTACCTGGACGAACACAGCATACTAACTTTTTAATTGCCTCTTCTGTGATATTGTCTGATGTGTTTAGCAGACTGATAGACTGCTGTGTGTTGATCTTGTATCTTACCACTCTGCCATATTCCGCTCTTGCTTTGAACACTCCACTAATGGAATTTAAAGGGATAGTTGATGTATAGAAACATATTGTCTGCAAACAATGATAATTTCACCCCTTCCTTCCCCAGATGGATACTTTTGATATCTTTTTTTTATCTTATGTTGTTGGCTAGGACCTCCAACATGATGTTAAATTGGAGTGGGGACAAAGGGCATCCTTTTCTGGTCCCCTTTTTCAGTGGAATTGTTTTCATGTTTTCTCCACTGACCACCAAGGTGGCTGTTGCTTTTTCATATATAGCTTGTACAATATTGAGGAACTTCCCTTCTATTTTTATCTTCTTGGTGTCTTAAACAGGAATGGGTCTTGGATGTTGTCAAATGCTTTTTCTGCATCTGTTGATATTATCATGTGGTTCTTATCATGTCAATGTGGTGAGTAATACTAAAGGTCTTCATATGCTAAACCATCCCTTCATCCCTGGTATAAATTCCACTTGTTCATGGTGAATTATTTTTTAATATGATTTTGTATTCTATTGGACAGTATTTTGGTAAGGATTTTTGCATCAGTTGTCATTAAAAATATTGGTCTGTAGTTCTCAGTTATTGTCGTACCCTTTCCCGCTTTAGGTATCAGAGTTCTACTAGCTTCACAGAAAGAGTTTGGGAGTTTTCTGTCTTTTCTTATGTTTTGGAAGAGTTTTTCAAGGATTGGTGGCACTTAATCCCTGAATATTTGGTAGATTTCTCCTGTGAAGCCATCTGGTCCTGGGAACTTTTTTGTTGCTGTTAGTAATCTCTTAACCTTAACTATTTCTTCCATTTCTTTGGGTTTGCTGAGGTTCTTGACATCCATCTGGGAAAGTTTAGGGAGGGAATGTGTTTCCAAATATTTGCCATTGTCTTCCTAGTTGTTCAATTTGTTATAGTACAGGTTTTCATAGTACTGTGCAATTATCCTTTTGATTTCATTACAGTCTCTTGTAATGTCCTCTGTTTCATCCTTCATCCTTACAGTTGACATTGGTTCCTTTCTTTCTTTGCTTAGGGTTGCCAGCGGTCTATCAATTCTGTTAATCCTTTCAAAGAACCAGCATTTACCTACATTAATTTTTTGCATAGTTTTCTAATTTCCCCTCTCGTGTGTAAACTCCCATTTTTATTATTTCTATCATTTTTCTATTAGTAGGAATGCTCTGTTGACTCTACTCTGATTGGTATTAGTTTTGTGCCAACTGTGTATCATCCACAGTCTCTCTTCTTCCATATGTGTATTTATTGCTATCAGTCTTCATCTGATAAATGCTTTTGCCGTATCCCAAAGGTTTGGGTACATCATATTTTCATTCTCATTGGTTTCAAGAAGCTTCCAGATTTCATCTCCAATCTTTCAATCCCCATTCTTTTTTGCAGTAGGGAATTATTCATCCTCCAATTGTTTTCCCTTGTTTTCTTCACTGTCCTTCTGTCGATTTCCAGCCTTATGGCAATGTGATCAGAGAGAGATGTCTCTAATTTCTATGTACTTGAATTTACTCACTTTTGACTTGTGTCTCAGCATGTGGTTTATCTTTGAATATGTGCCATGTGGACATGAAATGAATATGATTTTTTTTCATTTGGGTGGAAATCTATGAAAATATCTATTAAGTCAAATCTTCCAACTGTGCTGTTTATATAAATAGCCTCCTTGTTGAGTTTCTTTTCCAGTAAAGTCTTTTTCAGAGGGTTTATTGACATCACCAACTAAAATTGTTGGATCTTTGATTGCTTTTTTCATCTTCTGGAGTGTTTGTTTTACAAAACTTGTGGGTCTCTCATTGGGTGTGTATATATTTTTTTATGCTCAATTGTTCTGGATCTACTGCTCCCGTAAACATTATGTAATTACCCTTATTTTCTTTCGTTATGGCCTGTACCTTGAAATCTATTTTGTCTGATATTAAGATCACTACCCCTTCTTTTTTAGCATTGCTGTTTTCTTGGTATATTTTTCTCCAGCCTTTACATCCATCTGTGGAATCTGATATCATCTTGCACCTCTTGTGTAGGGTGTTTTCCTACTTACCTTTCTTATTCACTTGTGTGTGTATGTGGCTCATTTATGCCTTCTTTCTACTATTGAGCCAATGCTATCTTGGGTGCTGTTTTCTCTTTGTCACCCTATGGGTAGATTTGTTTTATGTGATGGTCTCTTATTTGCACTCGATGAGTGTTGATCTTCTGCGCATGCAGTATCGGCAAGGATCTTTTGTAGGTCTGGTTTTCTTTTTGTGTATTCTTTGAATTTTTCATTGTCTGGAAAGATTCTTACTTCTCAAATTATCTTAATAGATAATTTTTCCAGGTATATTTTTCTTGAGCTTGTGTTGTTTTTCTTTAATTTTTGGAATATGTTATCCCATTCCCTCCACTTCTTCATTGTGTCTGCTGATAGGTCTGAACATACTCTTATTGAGGTACTTTTATACATGGCTATTTGCTTTTCCCTAGCTCTGCTTATGATCTCCTTTCCCTCATAATTTGATAATTCAACCATTATTTACCTTGATTGCTTCGTCTAGGGGTTCAGTCTGGATAGTGTTCTTTCAACCTCCTGAATGTTTACCTGATTTACATTTATTAAGCTAGGGAAGTTTTCTTCTAAGAATTCCCTCGCTTTTTTCACTGTTGACTTCTTTGTTGTGTCTTCTCCAGTCAGTTCAATTATTTTAAAATTGTTTCTCTTCATAGCATCAGACATAGATCTTTAATCGGCTTCACTGATTATCTAGTTTGACTGCTATTTCCATTTATTGAGGTCTACTTGGTTATCCTCTAAGTCACTTGTGCAAGTACCTGTCTCCTCAAGTATATTTGCATAGTCTATCAATTTACCCCAGATTTTGCTATTTCATTCCTTACGTCTTATATTTCTCTTTGGCATGTTGCCTTTATCTCCTCTATCATTTCATTCTTTTGCTGTATTGTTTCCCTCATACTCTGTATGACCTCCAAGCATCATTCTGAAAATTCCTTTCTGTTGCTCATCAATATCTACTTCTTCTATGTACATTGTTGTGTTCTTGACTTCTTCTGTCATTGTCTTCTATTTCTCCTGCTGTTTTATGGAAGCTGTTGGTACTGGTTCTTGTTTACATGTTGTTTTAGAGGCTATTGGAACTATCATTCAGAGTTGAAGAGCACTGGTATCTCTCTTGGAGGATTCATATGAATGCTTCTATTAATTACCTGCCGCTAGCTGTACTTGGAGCTCAAGTTACAGCTGTATCTTTCTGTGGTTTCATTCTTATGCTAGCTGACCAATGTTTCGTTGTAGGGCTATAAGTTGGATAGCCCTTTCGTCGGATGCTGGTTGGGTTGTTATGGGCCCACGAGTGCGCCAGTTCACTTACTCATCTCTGAGGGTGGGTAATAGTTTCCCCAGTCACTTGTTGGACCTTGGGGTTTCGACTGCAGTTCCCCCAACTGCTGGAAGGAGAGCACTCCCAGTCACGTGGGGTATGGAAAAGGCTGGTGTGATTTGCCCAGTTACAGGTAAAACCAGCAAATTCAAGTGGTAGATCCCCCAAATGGACCTTCAGAGTTACACTGGGTGGAAGGGAGTGGCCTGGAGCATGAAAGTATCTTGTGAAAGGGAAGAGGGGATAAGAAAAAGAGAAACAAAGACAGAAGCAAAACTGCCAAGCAAATTAACACCCAATCTCAACAAGGGCTAAGACTAAGGAGTAGCATGTGGAAGGAAACAGAGTGAGAGGAGAGAAACAGAGAAGCATAAAGAGAGATGAGAAGAGAACAAAAACAGAAGAAAGAAGGGGGAAAAACACAACTGTGCACACTAAGATTGATTGTGATGGTAAAGAAAGAAGATAAAATAAAGAATAAAGAGAGAACTGATTCCTGATTAGCTGAATGTGGGCCCCAAGGCATTTAAACCTGGGCCTAAGTTTGGCAGGTTAGTGTGCCCTTTTAGTGCAGGCACTCAGTGATTCTGGGCAGAATTGTCCTGGTTGGCAAGATCACCTTAGAGATCGACCAGAGGAGGACTTTCTCAGCAGCACAGAGCTTTGTAGAGGGCTGTAGTAGATGCATTATGTGGTGTGCAGCCCTCCTCTAGAGGACAGGCTAGAAGTCCCCCTGCTATTTGGGTTGAATTGTTTTAGTTGGAGGGCAGTGGCCTAGAATCCAGTAGTGGCGTATAATAGGATAAAATGAAAGAGAAACAGAAAAAGAGAGAAAAGGAAGAAAGAGAAAGAAAAAGAGAAACAAAACTGTGCCTATTGAGACCACTCGTGGTGGGAAAGATAGCAGGGCGAGAGATTAATGTAAGAAGAAATAGAGTGGTAAATAAGGAGACAGCTCAGACTTGATCACCTGACTGAAGCTGGATGAGTTCCGACTCTGCCTCAAGGCAGCGGGGTGGTATGCCTGCTCATTTTAGGTTCCCACAGATACTGGGTGTGACACCCTTGAAAGAAAGGTCCCTGGAGTGGGCAGGCATCAATTCCCAGTGGTATTGAGCACTGGAGTTCACTGGTATGCCTACATTGTGTTGTATGTAGCACTGCAGTAGGGTGGGAGGTGTGGTGTTCTCTCAGGCTAGTGGAGGACCCCAGGTCAGTCAGGGCCTTGCCAACTGTGAGAACACTCACTGAGAGGGGATTTGGGTTCATTAATCTAGCTACACTCCCTATGCCTTGAAGTTTTATGTTCCTGCCCCCCCTCCCCCCCAACTCTCCTCCCACAGTGAGTTAAAATAGAAATCAAGCAAATTGGCTTCCTGGCTCTCTCTGTTCCTTTTTTTTTGTTATGTTGATAGTCTACAGACCCTGTAGCCAAATTGTGACATTCCTTGGGCTCCCTTATGCAAATGCATGTTAAGGGACTCAAACTATAAGCCTCCTTAGGGGTTTATCAATGAGCCTGGGATTTGCCATTTTTACCCAGGAAATATAATGTATTATTTTGGATTTATGAGGTCCCTTGATTTGATTTTGGGGGCTGTCATGCTGCTGCTAGAGGGGGAGATCCAGCTTATCAGGATGATTATTTACTTTTCGCCCAACTGGAACTGAATTCACCCCCTGGAATATAACTATACCTATTTTTGCTAAACTGCATTCTGACTCAGGTACATTCCTTTTGTTGTTGTGTTTTTCCTACTCCAGATTATGACTTCCCGTTGATCCTGCTTCCCAGGTTACAAGCTCAAGACAGCAAACAGCATGGGGAGCTCTGATATGGGGGTTCTGTGACTAGGTCTCTTCGTAGCTGAGATTTTGTCTCTTTTAAGGGTCAGCCTGGGGAACTTGCTACTCACTGCAAAAGGACAGAGAGTTCCCAGTCCAGTGTTCTGAAACTAGACTGATTTAGTGTGTTTTGTTTCACCTTCTGAGTGGAAATAACAAAAAGTGGGGTTCAAGATAGACCATAGTACCCTAATTTTTACTTCAGGACCCCACCTCTCAGTCTTCTTCATTTTACTTTTCTCTTTTCTGGTCTGGCAGCAGGATCTCTGAGCAAGGGAGTCTTAACTCAGCACCATTTCCCTCCTCTTTCCCAGTGTTGTATCTTCTTACCATATTAATTCAGTCTGTATATGCTGAGCAAATAATCCAAGAAACTATACTATATGAGAAGAAGTATGGCATCAGGATATGAGGAAAACTTATGAACAACTAACTGTAAGAATCAGATGATACAACTTTGTTTGTTGAAAGTGAAACGAACTTGAAGCACTTCCTGCTCAAGTTCAAAACTTTTAGCTTTCAATACGGAATACAATTCTATGTCAAGAAAATCAAATCCTCAAAAAGAGAACAATGCATAGCATCATGAAAAAAGGAGTAATATTGTCATTTTGCTTGGATCCACTGTCAATGCTCCCGGGAGCTCAACTCACTGCTATGAGTCAATGCACACTCCAGGCGACCTGCTGTGGCTTTTCTATTCTGAAGTTTCTCTCTTTCTTTCTTTTCTTTTCTTTCAAGGGAGTAGATACCCTAGTCTTTCTCCAACAGAGTTACTGGTGATTTCGAAGTGCTTACCATATGGATCACAGCGCATTGCAGAGCAAGTTCACCACCAGCACTCCAGGCTCATGAGAGCAGCATATAAGAATCAATGTGGTGTGCTGGACAAACTTGTTGTGTGGGCACTTTCTGAAATGTCAGAGCCAGGATGTCATTTTGAGGAGTAAGGTTTGACTAATACAAACCATCGTATTTTTAATAGCTTCATGTACTTGTAAAAGTTGAACAATGAATGAGGAAGAACTAAGAAGATTAAATGCATGTGAATTATGGTGTTGGCAGAGAATGTTGAAAGTACCATGAATTGCCAGAGAACAATGCAATCTATTGTGAAAAAAGTGCACCCAGAACACTTTTTTTTTGGGGGGGTCACTAGCCTGTGGTGGGAGTGGGAGGCCCAACTCGCTCCTGGAGAGGTGCTGCTGGATTTGAACTGCCAAGCCAGTGGGCCGCAGTCCCGCATTCAACCACTACGCCACCAGCGCTCAGCCCAGAACCCTTTTTTGAAGCAAAATTGGGTAGTTTGTCTCACATACTGTGAGTATATTGTCAGGAGAGCTCAATCCCTATAAAGTGATGTTATGCCTCCTAAAATAGAAGCTCAGTGGAAAAGAAGAACCATAACAAGATGTATTGACACATTGTCAAGTACAGTGAGTTTGGATATAACAATAATTGTGAGGTTGATTTAGTAATGAGGAACGTTTTATTCTGTTTTGCATAGGATTACTATGAGCCAGTACTGATTCTGTATTGCCTAACAGTTTGTATTCTACTTCATACTCTTTTTTGATGAAATATGTATTTCTTGGCCTAGGACTATAATGATCTCTCTCCATAAGTAGCTGCACCTTTGCTCTCAGGGCATATATATAATCCACAAAACACAGGGGAAAAGTACAAAGTATACCTTGACTATTGAATCTGATTCAGCATATAAGTTCTTAAGAGTAGCAAAAGAATATGTATAGGACTGAGCCCCGGTGGCGTAGTGGTTGTGCGCCGGTCTGCGGCCCACTGGGATGGAGGTTCAATTAACGCTCAGAGGAGCAAAGGCTGGGCCTCCTACTCCCACCACCAGGACAGTGATGCCTAAAAAAAAAAAAAAAAAAAGAATATAATTTATAAAAGTCAGATATCAAAATACATAGCCCTTGATTTGAATTCTACCTTCTCCATCTATATTTTTGAACATCTATTTACCTTCTGCAAAATGATACTCATAAAATTTTAATATTCTCAATAAATTGGGTTCATTATTTAATTTAGTGACATATATCAGAGTATTTTCCACAGTACTCAGCACATATTGTTCTCTGGATTATTATAACTTATTTTCAAATAAGTAATTGAACGTGAAAGTTTCTAAAAGAAGGCTGCAATTTATGTTATGAAGTACTGTAAAAAGATCAAATTGAAAGTACACAGAAATCAACAGTAGCCATTGTATTTTTTTTAAGTGAGAGAATAGTCCTCTCCCCCCCCCCCCCACCTCTTATACTTCATTGTTCATCTGTTGCTTAAGGGTTCTTACAGAATTGTTTTTTGAAAAATTCCAAAGACTTTGAATACAAAAGTGATATCAAATTACATGATCAGGAGAAACTATGTCAAATGACAACGCAGAAGAATCCAGCCTTGTTGCTCTGTTGGCGAAATCACTGTCCTCTTGTGTAGAGTGCAGTTGAAGTTTTATCTTGAGGACGATTGTATTTTAGCATCCCTGGGAGCGTCTTTTGAGAATTGAGCTTGCTGAGATCCCTTCAGAGAGATACTCTCAAACGTCATAAGTCTTCAGCTTATTTGTACTCCAAAATGCTTGTTCAACGTTGATTCACTTGAGATTTTAACAGAGTCGTGAACCCAGAGAAGTGAAGCATAGTGACTTGCAACCTCAGAAGGTACTGCCTGTATTAAAATGCCTTATTAAATATTTCAAATTGGTCTGTAGGGATTTCTGAGAAAGTCCACTCTTTGTATTTCTCATTGATATATTGCTTTACAAAATGTGTGCTACTTTTATAGCAGTAGTATATAAAGAAACTAAATGAAAAGACTGACACAAGGTAATCCTCAAAGGAAGAAAGTCTTAAGTTTTACTGGAGGAAAGATATCTTGAAAGCTCTTTTTATGTACCTAAATCTTTTTCCAGATTTGTATAAAACATCAGCTGAGAACCAATAATCCCTATGATGCAAGAGCAACGTGTGTGTTGTAGGAAATATTTTAAATGGAAATATCATTTACCAAATTGCTTATTCAGCTAGAAAATTCTCTGTATATATATTATATATATATTTTTTTTCATTAATGTTTACTGTGAAGATTAAGAATGCTTCTATAGAATTGCTTAAATACATCTTTTGGAAAAAATGATTTTGTACAGAAGTGGGTTATAGTTAAATAATGATTTTCATTCATTGTATCCATGTAGTAATCCACAGGAATAAATAAATTCCCATTTGAATATTCTAAGATCCCTGAAGGCATTGTGGTTGCAAGTTGGCCTGTGATCTGAAAGTTCATCAGTTCAAAACCAGTAACAGTAACCCTGGAGAAAGATGAGGCTTTATACTAAGAGTTACGGTCCCAGAAACTACCAGAGGCAGTTCTACTCCATCCTATAAGGTTGCTATGACTCAGAATTGACTCAATGGTACTGAGAATAAAGTAGACAGTTCTACATCATGTAAATATTCACATTAGACCTCTATATTGCAGAGAAAAATACCCCCTATCTATTTGTATATGTGACTTGAGCAGACATATATTAGCAAATTAATTAAATGTGCATAAAGTGATTTTCTTATATATGCGTATGTGAAGAATGATATTTTTCAGAGACCTTATTATTGGTTTTATATGCCCGTTAGTTGGTCTTAACTAATAGTGACACAATCTACAGGAAAAGGAAACATTACCTGGTCTTGTACCATCCTCACAACAGTGACTATATTGGAGCTACATTGACAATCCATCCTGTCTTCCTCTTTTCATTGTCCTCTAGGAAGCATGAAGTTCTTTCCAGGAACTAGGCTTTCCTGAAGCACATCCAAGTACTTGAGATGAAGTCTTCTTACCCTTGCTCTTCTTCTCAGACATCTGACTTATGAACACGTCTGTTTGTTCTGTTGGCAGTTCCTGTTACCTCCATTATTCTGCACCAGCAACACAACACAAATGCATTTATTCTTCTTCAGTCTTCCTTATTCAATGCCCACTTTTATATGTGTATGAAGCAATTAAAGATATCACGTCTTGGGTAGAAGCACCTTAGTCCTCAAAGTTACATTAGTGCTTTTTAATACTCTAAAGTGGTTTTGTGCAACAGATTTACCCCAAACAATGTATTGTTTGATTTCTTGACCGATGTTTCCGTGAACATTGCTTATGGATCCAACCAAAACACAACCAATCTTTTCTTCATATATCAAAGTATTCCCTACTGGCCAAATCATGAGGATTTTGGTCATTTAAGTTTTAATTCTTAATGAAGACTGCAATTCTTTATCTTCATCAGCAAATGATTCAAGCTTTCCTCAATGTTATGTCATCTGCATGTTGAAGGTTGTTATTCATTCTTTCTTCAATCCTGATGTAATGTTATTCTTCATGTAATCTACCTTCTCTGATGCAGCTGTGTTTCTTCCATTGCATTTTCTTCCATAGCTTAGCTATGAATCAAAACTGACATTAGGGTACTTAAAAATAGCACAGTACAAGGTGTGCCTAATCCCTATGATAAGTGCTATAATCATTAAAGACTATGAATGACCATTCATATCTACCTACTCTATAATTTAATTTATTTGTGACCATAAGGTTTTATTTTATTTCCTTTTTGATCCATATTATATCAAGTAAGTATCTATTTACCTTTTGGGCCATTTTTGTTGATATATAAACTTAGTCTTTTGTTTCAAATTCAGGTAGAAAGTAATTTCAAATTTGGAAAACGATTACATGATCCTCTCATTACAATGATCCTGTAGCTTAAAGAGTTTAGTTTGTTCTATTGGTTATCTTGCAATCATTGAGATACTTTGTGAGGGGGTGAATTAGTCCAATAGAGTATAGCATAACCTCTGAAGTATGTATGGGTTTTATAATGTTCTCATTTAGAAATCACATAAACATAAATGTATAATCAGAATATGCTTTGTTTAGACTGAAGACCTCTAATCCTCTAGTCATCTTTAAAAAAGTCCTGAACAATTACAGACAATTTTTCTTTCATATTTTCCATTTCATTTTATTCTACAGAAAGCTCTCCTGGGACAATGGTGAAGTGATCAACTGCTATGTAACAAAAAAGACAGTTCAAACCCATCTACCACTTCCTTGAGATAAAGACTTGTAGATCTCCTCTGTGACACCTCAAAATTCCTACAGGGCTGTTCTACTCTGGCTTGCTGTTGAATTGTGCAATGTGAACACTTGAAATCCCTTTAAGCAATAGCTTATTTCTAGCTACAGTGCTATACCTGGTGATATTGTGCAATAAACATTGCACTGCTACAACAACGCAAACTCTTCAGAGGGGGAAGAGGAGGCTGTTTTCATGAGTCATAGAAAATGGATTTAGTTGTTTTGTTTTTCTATTTTCGTAGAAATATATTCCAAAATTCTGGACCCTTATGTGAATATTAAATGTCTTTAAATGATTAATCTCAAGTCCTATATATTGTCTAGGGTCTTAAAGGCTTGTAGTCAAACAGATAGCCATCTAGCAGGGAAGCAACAAAGACTGCCTATAGGAAACACACCAGCCTGTGTGATCAAAAGTTCAAAACCAAGCTTCCAAGTCAGTGTGAAAGAGTGGAGATAGAGTGAAGACCCAAACTCAGCTGCAATCTAACTGGACAGCCCCTCTCAGAATGGCTACATGGAAGGAATGATAAATCCAGGGTGCAGAATAATACCGATGAAGCACAAAACATATCCTGTAGTATGTTTTTTTTTAAAAAAAAATATTTCCTCCCCTTACTATTGTGGTTTCAATTTAACCCCATTGACCATGTTGGACTTGTATATGTTCATTTGTATAACTAAGATAATTCCATACATGAAGTAAATATAGGAAGCCCTTCAGAACAGCAGTGGGAGTAATGATTTCCTGAGGGGATAGGAAGTGAGTGGGAGGAGAAGGGGAAAGGGAGAGCAGCTGACAGGACTGATGACTGTTCAATACTGTTAGAGAGGAATAAACAACAGAATTGCACATCAATGTATATATTGAATGGTCTAAGATGAGGGAAAAAATAAAAATAAACTTAAGGTATCTGGTAGGGAATGTGGGGGAGGAGGGGACATAAAGGCGTGCTGATATCCAGTAGTTCAAGAAAGAAAGAACATATTTTGAAACTGACTGTGGTAACAATTTCATAGCACTGCTTGATGTGATTGAACTATGGAATGCTATGATATCTGTAAAAGCGCTCAATAAAAGGATGAAAAATTTTAAATGTAAGAAAAAAGACATGTACACTTTAGATACTGAGGAAAGCAATGTTGCCAGAGTGGAGAAGCAGAAGTTGTTCTAAGCAAAAAAATGTTCCAAAAGCAAATATATTGTGTAGTGATCCCCTAGTCAAATCACAAATTTTTTTTGACCAGACAAAACCAAATCAACCAGATACGGGCGAGATCAGCATTAAGTTATAATCGTCCTTCTCTTCTATATGATGATCAGTCTTTGACCCTATGGCCAAAAGGACAATCGGAGGGTTAACTTGTCTCTCCTTTCTTCCCACAGAAGGTGTAGTAAAAGGGGTAAGGGTATGTGAATAAAGTGTATGAACATCCATACACCTTACTGTTCATACATTTTTTTCTCAGGTACAGTTAAATTACATGTTCATTCTTCCTTCCACAATATTTTTTTTTGCTTTGTTCACTGCCCTTTGTGGAGTTAAGCCATCCCTGTCATAGGTACTAGAGTTATTGTTCACACAAACATCCTCCTCCTTTTTCCATCCTTTACTTCTGCAGTATTTGACATGTCAGGTCTTACTGCATCTCGGTTTTCACTTAACAAGACTGGACTTTTATAGACATTTCAAGTCAAGCAGAACCCTTTTTCTTCCTTGTGGTGATGCAGCCTTTCACTGCAAATGAGGGGTGATCTTGACTCTGTCTGGCTCAGGGGATGGTGGCTCCAGGACTATTTTTCAAGCTTTAAAAGTGATTTAGAGTGAAACCATGATTGCAAAGCCAGAGCTAGTTTCAAAGTCTGAGGATTTGGTAAGGCTAACTTCAGGTTGGCTAGAGTTTTTGTGTTTGCTATGAAGCTCTACTCCCTGAATTCCAGTAATTGCGGCAAGCCCAATATTATCACCCTTTCTCTTCTATCAATAGATCAAGTAACATACTGATATGATATTTTAGTCCCATTTTAGGAATCTCAACACTAGAAAAATAAAGTATTATAATGAAATGTGAAAAGACATAGAACTAAAAAACCCAAAATGAGAAACATGCTCAGCATATTTTAAAAAAATCATGTTATTTGGGGCTCATAAAGCTCTTATCAAAATATATTCATACATCCATTGTGTTAAGCACATTTGTACATTTGTTGTCATCATCATTTTAGAAACATTTTGTTTTTATTTGTGCCCTTGGTATCTGCTCCTTCTTTCCCCTCTTCTTTCCCCACTCTCCCTCCCTAGCAAAACCCTGAAAATTTATAAATCTTTATTTTTCCATGTCTTACACTGACTGACATTTCCCTTCACCTACTTTTCTGTTGTCTGTCACCCAGGAGGGGGTTGCATGCAGATCATTGAGATTAGTTCCCCTTTTCTCCCCCATCTTCTTGTACCCGCCTGTTATCACTACTCTCATGATTGGTCCTGAGGAGTTTATTTGCCCTACATTCCATGTGTTTCCAGTTCTTCTCTCTGCCCATGTACATGCTCTGGTCTAGTTTTATTTGTAAGGTAGGGTTCAGAGTATGATAGTTGGAGTGAGGGAGGAGCATTCATGAATTAGAGGAAATGTACATGTATCATCAGTGCTATACTGCACCCTGACTGGCTAGTCTCTTCCTTGTGACCCTTCTGTAAGGAGATGACCAATTCTCTACAGATGGACTTTGGGTCTCCACTCTGCAGTCCTTCTCATTCACATTTATATGATTTTTTCCCTGATTCTTTGATGTCTGCTACTTGATCCCATTGACATCTCATGATCACACAGGCTGCTGTGCTTCTTCCAGGTAGACTACGTTGTTTCTCAACTAGGTGGCTGCATGTTTGTCTACAAGTCTTTAAGACCCCAAATACTATATCTTTTGATAACAGAGCATCTTTACTATCCAACCATTTCATCTTCAGGGTCATGTCAAGAAGGCGTATGCTCAGCATTTTAATCTGGGTGTAGTAAAAATAAAATTTGATCTTGCGCTGCAATATAGAAAGATTGTATGGGCAAAATATTGAATGATGCAAAAAGCATTAAAAGAAGATGGGAAGAATACACAGTGTTCCAATAATAAATAACTTACTTTCAATCATTTAGAGATAACACATAACCAAGAAATAATAATCTTCTAAACTATCAAGGGTACTTGTGGGAGGGTTGGGGGGAGGAAGAGGGAGAAATGGGCAGTTGATATCAGGGGCTCAAGTGGGAAGAAAATGCATTGAAAATGACGATGGCAGCTTATGTGAAAATTTGTTTGACATACTGGATTGTGATATAAGATGTAAGAGTCCCCAATAAAAGTATTTTTAAAAACAATGGGTTAATTTTCCTCAAGGAAGAAGTACAAGATGCACGGAATGCATTAGCCAAAAACAATGCCCCAGGAAATGATAATACATACAAGGAAATTTTGCTAAAGATCATCCAGTACTCATTGCAGCAGCATACTGACAGGGAGTTGTCATAGGTTCAGGCCAGATTCAGAAGGGGACTTAGAATAAGAGATGCTTTTGCTGTTCTCAGATGTATCTTTGCTGAACATAGGGAATGCAAGAAATATAGTTACTTCTGTTTTATTGACTATTCAAAAACAGTTCACTATGTGGATGATAACAAACTATGGATAACCTTGAGATAAACATGGATTCCAGAATACATCATTGTGCCCATGCAGAGCTTATACATTGATCAAGAGGCAGTTGTGCACACAGAATATGGGAATACTATATGGTTTAAAATTAGGAAAGCTAAGTGCCAGCATTGTAACCTCTAACCATGCTTATTCAATATCTATATTGAGAAAATCATCAGAGGAACAATATTATAAATGAGAATGTATTGTAGTGAGTCTAATTTACAAGATGGTGTATACAGATAACATGTTCTTGCTTGCTGAAAGAGAGGAGGACTTGAAGCATTTGTGAACACATTTTTAGCCTTCAGTTATGGATTACAAGTCAAAGTGAAGTAATCCAGAATCCACACAACTGAACCAGTAATAATCTCATGACACAGAGAAAAGTTTGAAGTTGTCAAGGATTTCATCATGCTTAGATCTACAATCAATGTTCACAGAGGCAACAATCAGGAGACTAAAGGCCATATTGTATTGAATAAATTTGCTACACATAAACTCTATAAAATATTGAAAAGCAAGAATGCACCCAACCCAAGCAATGGTATCACCTTTATGGAAGAATCAATATATTTAAATTAACATGTTGGCAAAGAATATTCAAAGTATCAGGAGTTCCAGAAGAACAAACAAATCTCTCCTGCCAGAAATGCATTCAGAATGCTCCTAAAAGCACACTTGATGACACTTAGGCTCACATGCATTGGGCATGCTGTTAGGAGAGATCACTCCCTGGGGAAGGACATTATAATTAAGTAGTGGGGTAGAAAAAATGGGAAGACATTAACTAAGATGGATGACACAATGATTGCAGCAATGGGCTCAACCATACAAATAATTATAAGGATTGTACAGCTCTTGGTGTTGTTTTATTCTGTTTACATAGGGCTCCTATTAATCAAATCCACTGGAGGGTGTCTAGACCCCAATGTTGATACCAAATTCTTCTTCCTATTATTTGGTTTATTTAATTATTTTGTCGGCAAAGAGACTGAATAAGCATAGTGGATGGATACAAACCCTACACACTTTTCCTGATGATTAATCACATAGTATTCCATTTTTCTGTTCACCCAGCTCCTCTTGATCCATGTACAAGTTCCCCATAAGAACAATGAAATGCCATAGAACTCCTCTACTTCTCAGGGCTATCCATATTTTATTGTAAGTCATAGAGCCAAGTGCCATTTTCATAGTCAATAAGACACATGTAAACATCTTTATGATATCCTGTGCTTTCAGTCAAGATTTATATCAGCCTTTATTCCAACTCCTCTCCTGAATACAGGGTTTCAACAACTGTAGAAGTATGTCCTTTGTTATCCCATCACTTTGAGTGGCCATGTTTTGGCTAATGAGTTCAGTGCAACTTGTATGACTTCTTTCAGTACCGTCGGTACTTGCTTATAGCTACTTCTAGACATGGTCCAATGTACACTCATTCTTTGGGGCTCAGGGGCTCTGCGTATTATTTCTCTTCTTTTGTTGCTTCTTCTATAATGTGTTATTTTGCCCATTGGGTTTTCATTATTTAAACTCAAAGGTGGATTTTTTCCAATTTTTTTAAGTTCAAAATATACTGACTGTGTTCTTCTTATTTGATTTTCTGACTCTAACTTAAAAACCTTTTTTGAATAATCATGTCAAAAAGTGAAGTTTTTACTCAGTATATTCTCCTTCTATATCTATATAATTCTAAATGCAGTGCTTCCAATTCTTTAAACATTTCTCAAAAAAATCTAAGCTCTTTGATTCATATCACCTAAAATACAAGTTCCACATCCCATACCCTCAACAGCTTCAAACAATATTCTTTTTTATATTCTTTTAGTTTAAGGAGCAACAGAAGTCTGAAATGGCTAGATATGGACTGTATGGTGAAGGAGGTATGCTCTTGCAGTGAAATTCATATGATAGCCCTTTCAACCCTCAAAGAATGAGCAAATGCTCATTCTTCATGATAAAAAGCTCTTCTGTAGTTCAATTTCCTGGGTCCTTTGCCCACCAATGTAGTTTTCAACTTTTTAAAATCTTTTTAATAATAAACCTCTATGATCATCCTTTAACCTTTAAGAAAATCTATCAAGATTACTGCTTTGGAGTTCCTGACCCCTTTCCCTACACAAAATAAAACAAACCAGTTGCCATGCTCTTCTAAACTTCAAACTCTTCTCCTTGAATTTAACAGAACCAGGAGATATCCTCAGAATGAACAGTTTTGATTGCATATATACTTGAAAGGCACCCTTAGGAGACTAAGATGCATGTGCTAGTTCCAGAACATGTCTGTAGGCATATATTAACCATAGAGACATTTTAATCATATTTTCTTGAGAGAAATTATGTACAAGTATAAACAGAAGCTTTCATAATAATACGTTTTCACTTATGCCAGTGTGGTGGTGATGATGGTAGAGGTGGTGGTGGAGTGTTTGTTTGTGAGTCTATAAAACGTTTTAGTGTTGTTTTTTTTTCATTTAGCATACTTAACAAAAGATTTCTCCAACTTACTATATATATCAGTAGTTTGTTTATTATTATATATTCCTGAGTATTTATATCCAGTATGTTTTTGTTGTTGTCTCTTTGTTTTTTAATCATACTCCCATTGGTGGGCATTTCTGTTGGAGCTATTAAAATATATCTGCTGTGAATATCCATCTAGAGAATTTTATATAAACATAAGTATCCATCTCTTTGGGGAAAATGACAGAAACAGCAATTTCTAGATAAAATGAGAAAATTATAAGCTTTTACATTCCTGTCAGCATTCTATAAGTAATCACTGACATTTCATGTCACCATTCTGTTTTATTTGCCCCATACTATGATATTTCTGTTAGACAACATAGTCATCCCCTCTGAATTTGGGTAATAACTAATGACATCTCTTTACAGATAATTCAGGTGCAAATACTATTTAAGAATATCATCAGAACATGCTCTGGAAAGACCTCTATGTATTTCTAATCTGCTAATAAGTATTGCCAAAAGAAATTGGCATACTAATTTGATTGAGTCTCCTAAGGTGACTTGACAACCCTGGTTGCACCATGTGTTAGACATTAGACTGCTAAACTACAAGATCAGCATTTCAAATATATGGTCAACTCCTTCAGAGAAAGATGAAGATTTCTGAAAAGTTGTACAACCTATGAATCCCTGGCAAGCAGATCTAATCTACCCTAAAGTCTAGCTATTTGTCTGAAGCAACAGTAAAACAGTTTCTTTGAGGGTTTTGGTTCCACAAAGCAAGACACAAAACCCATTGTCATTGAGTCCATTCATACTCATAGAAGTGCTCCTTTGGGTTTTCTGAGATGTTAAGTCTTTACAGGAAGATGACAACCTCATCTTTCCCCTGCAGAGATGCTAGTGGATTCAAATTGCTGATCTAATAGTTATCATCTAGAATCACACATTTTGACCTCTCTTTCTCTCTCTCTCTCTCTCTCTCTCTCTCTGTATATATATATATATATATACATATATATACATATATAATTATAAGTAGCTAGATACAGATATAGATATAATATGTAATATACATAGATAGATAAAGATATAGATATAATATATTATACACTTAAAATCCTCACAACTGCATAATGAAAACATTATGATCAAAGGAGAAAAGCACAATTTATTAAATACTTAATTTTACTTTTATCCCCAATTTATAAATATTTAAGCTAATGGTCAATAAAGTGGTAAATGCAAAAGGACTGCCTAGAGTACAAAAGGGCCAGGGTATTAATTTGAGGGTGAATGTGAGCCCTAGGCTCATGCCATGATTTGTTTAAATTGCTTCCTCTGCCTGTGGATGTTTGACCACGCAGAAGGAGGTTTGCTGTAGACTTTGAAATGCAGATCAAAGCCCAACTCATAGCAACTACATCAAGTGGGCTACTAAGTACAAAAGTGGACATTTATTGGTTTGTTGAACAACCCTAACTGGCAGGAAGAATTTTTTTCTAATGAAAATAATACATACTAAGTATTCTGGTCCAATACTGCAGTACTAGATAATTCATCAAGTATATATCATAAGGTGATGAGAGGTCTTACCTAATAACTCTACAATGAAAATTATTTAGTATTAATAGGTGGTTATCATATTATATTCAAATTCATTTTCATTTAGAAGTATCTGAAACACAAAATGTATCTAATTATGCAAATAAAATATTTAAATGTAAATGTGAAAAAACGAATGTTTGATCCATTGAATTATGTTATAGTGTAGCATTTGAAATTGTTTAGGAGACATGTTCATCTTTGAAAATCAGTTGCTATGCACATGTTATGTTATGCATTTACAATAAAGCTAATGCTGATGCCATGTAAACGACATTAAAAGGGCAAGCTTGTACTTTCATAGACCAGATAAGATAAGAGGAAAGCATTTGACATAACAAAAAGTACTTAATGAGATGTTTTGATGCCAAAGATTATTTAGTTTTAATTTCCAAACCATTCAAAATTCATGGCATACAATACATACTGTGCCATACCTTTGATTTCACCTCCTCCTGAAACCAGGTTTATCTTGCCCATAACCTTGCTTCTATGATGGTTAAAAATACCATTCAGTATTTTATGAATAAGGAGTCCTTGTGCTGTGCTTACTCACTGGGCTGCTAGCTACAAGGTCAATAGTTGAAAAACACCAACAGCTACATGGGAGAAAAAATAGGAATTTTTGTGCCCTTAAAGAGTTACCAAGGGTTCAAGTTGAAAGCCTTGGTAAAGGTTTGAGAAGGATGATGGCAACAAATGTACAAATGTGCTTGAAACAGTAGATGTATGGATTGTGATAAGAATTGTTTGAGCTCCAAATAAAATGAGTTAAAACAAAAAGAAGGTTAGCTCACACTAAATAATTAAACAATAATCATGACCAAGCAATACCAATTGGACAAAAAGTGCTCATTTTATCAAAGATTAAAATCAGTCTACAAAGCCCAGTCCAAAACCATGATCTGATAAAACTCAATGCTAATAAGAGGGGAGCAAGCTAATTGTATCAAACTGTAAATTGTATATGCCCCCTAAAGAAAAAATTGAGCAAATGCAAAAAGCTGAACAGTTGATACTGACCATTGTGTTTTTATGGTGTCAAAATATGTAAACAACCCATAATCTCAACCATAGGAAACTGTGTAAATCATGGTTCCTAAATATAATGAAATCACTGTAACTTTTACTATTTTAGTGTTGGGCTATAGTTCTCTTGTATTATTAATAACTTGACATAACTATATTCTGCAGTTACAACTATATAACTTTGTAATTATTGCAGAATAACATCTCAATTACACTCCATGAATTTAATAAATTATGCAAGTTCTGTAAAATAGATGTATGACCCAGCCAGTTCACAATGGTTCAGCAGACTGACACCTAATTTTTTTGTCACACTCAGCAAACCTATAGTTAAAGTAGCATTTGTAATCAGGGTTCTCTCTGAGGTGGGTGGATGGGCCGCCATCATGTGGAAATCACAAATTTATATTCCTTTTAAAATCTGTGCAAAGTGTATTCTAAATGCCCGTGGTAATGTTCATTCCCCCAAAGGTATAAAAATCATAGGGACTATACTTGCAATAGCTATTCCTTGATTTCTTAAAGTTCATTATACTTTTGATGAAAAAAAAATAGTCCTAATAAAATGGTTAAAAAAACAGATGGGCTGCAGTCTTGGTAATGTACCGGTCCAGTCAATATAGTTGACAGCAAGGGAAGAAAGGAACTACATGATTGATAGATAAATGTAAGAATCAAATTTACTTGGCAACACCTGTTTTGAGCAAATCCTGTGTATGCAGATAAATCAGGTACTAAACACCTCATAAACTAAATGTTGTTTTCCTGAATGCACAGGTACCTCTGTTCTACAGGTGACAGCTACTGATGCAGACGATCCTACCTATGGAAACAGTGCCCGGGTTGTTTACAGTATTCTCCAAGGACAGCCCTACTTCTCTGTGGATCCTAAAACAGGTTAGTGCATTTATGGCTAATTGGCATGAAGCTGGGTGCTACTATGGAAGTCTTATTTTTTAAAAATTCTTTTTTAATCTCTGTGTACTTTTCTGCATCATACAAAGTTATTTTAGTATATCTATAATATTCTCACTATTTTTCTAAAGCAATAGGTTTGAAAGTAAAATTAGCTGTTTGACAGTTATATTTATGTATTTTATCAATAAAAGAGAATTACCAGAATTATTTAAACAGAATCAATGGTTGAATTACAGTTTTCCATCTTCATTGTGTACGGTCATTGTTTCCATACCAAAAGTATCTTAGTATATTTGCCTATTCTTGCAATATTTATGTTTAATTTAATTAAACATTTAAAATTAAACATTTACAATAAATTTGACATATTATATAAAATTTGTTTTTTAGCTGCTGTATTTTCTGTTTACATTATTACTTTTAATAATTTGCTAAAGTGATGCATTATTTATATTTCTCTTTATTATATGTGATTTAATATATTGGGGGAAATACTCTTTCTTAAGACTTTTTTGTTTCTTATAGGCACACTCTTAATCTTTCAAAAATAATGTTATGAAAATCACATTCTATTCCAGTGAATATATCACTGTAGTTTGCTTTTCTGCTCTTCCATTGATGGACAGTTGGGTGGCTTCCATATATTTGTTATTGCAATAGGGCTTCCATGCATGTGGGCATGCAAAGAATTATACACACACAGCTCCTACTTCTCTTTTTTTGAAAGTAAATGGAAAAATAAAATGAAATTTGAAGCCTCTGTATAGTGGCTAGTTTTATAGGTTTATAGTTTTATAGTTATATAAACTATATAACTCTAGTTATATAGTTTATAGGTTTATAGTTCTATCTTTTAAGGGAAGTGTCATGCTTTTTCCATGGTGACTTTAAGATCCTACCAGAAATGTGTAATATTCTAATTTCTTCACACCTTCACTAGTGTTTGTTGTTGCTTTCTAATTGTTTGAGCTTCACTATTACTATTTGAGGGATATTATACCTCATACCATTTTGATTTGTGTTTCATGAGTGGATAATAATGGCAAGAATTTGTTCATGTCTTTGTTGACTGCTTGTGTATCTTCTTTTGTAAAATGTTTAATATTCCCTTCATTTTTAAATTGGGTTTCTTGGCTTTTTGTTGTTGACCTGTAGAAGTTGTGTACAAATTTTATGGATTAGTCCTTGCCTAACATGTTGTCAAAACTTCAAGTCCTTAGGTTTTCTTCATTCTCTTTTGGTGAAATTCTAATGGTCTAATTTTTAGGAGGTTCCAGTAAACAAGTTTGTTTTCTTCTGTTTGTATGTTTTACTTTTAATTGGTAGTATATTTATGCCATGCATTAAGGACCTAAGTTAGCCCCAAATTCTCCTTTGGTCGTCTGTTTTGTATTAGCCTTTATGTCTCTGATATATCTTGGGTGCATTTATGTACATGATATAAGATACGAGTCCTACTTCATTTTTCTCTAAATGGATAAGCAGATATTCCATTTAATAAAGGGAATGTTTATACCCTATTGAATGAGAAATAACCTTTGCTAATGCCTATCCACAAACCAAATTATTTGCCATCAAGTGGATTCCAATGTGCAGAGACCCTATCAGACAGAGTGTAACTGTCCGTGTGGCTTTCTGAGATTGTAACTTGTTATAATAGGAGAAAGTCTTATTTTTTCTAGAACTGCCTATGTGTTCAAACTCTGGTATCCCAATTAACTCAGCAGATAATAAAATAAAAAATACTAAAACTAAATATGCATGAACATTTCCTCCTCTTTTCCTCTGTCCCAAGATGAATTTTCCTCTTCCTTTATTTTATGGTGAAACAGTCATACTCTGTCATGCAGTAGCATATGAGAATGGAAAATGTTCAATAATGTACTTTAGGTAAAAGCTATGGAAGCATCCATAAACCACAAAATGATGGATATATCTATTATAAAACTATGTGTTACTAGAAACTTAGCTAAATATCTGTTTGTATGTTAGACAATATTTTAGAAAGAATAGAAACTCATTTCAAAAAAATGAGTAACCTTCAGATTCCAACAGAGCATTTTTCATGGAGTCCATTCCTAATTTAAATCAAACAGCCTTCCATCTGCAAAACTGCCTCGATAGAGGTATATATTTCATAATAACTCAATTACATGTTCTAGACTCTCCATTCTTCTCAAGGCTATCCATATATTGTTATCATTCACACATCCAAATGTCTTTCCTACATTGTTATGGCTTCTTCTTTCCAAGTAGAGACCCAAATCCTTCACCATTGTCTATTCTTATTCTGGAACTTACACTGAACACTGGCTGATCATGTCTGTTAACCTTGGTCGTACTTGAAATACCAGTGACCTAGATTTTAGCATCACAGAAACAAACAAACAACCAAAGTATATTAAACTGACAGACAACCGTGTTTGCCGAAATCGGCTGATTTAAGACACCTATTGATGGAGATCAAAGATTGCAGCCTCCAGTGTGGATTACAAATCAATGTAAAGAAAAAAAAATCCTCACAACTGGACCAATGTGTAACAGCATGATAAATGGAAGTAAATGCTGAAGTTGTCAAGGATTTTGTCATGCTGTATCTAGGGTCAATTCTCATGCAAGCAGTAATCAAGAAATCAAAGGAAGGGTTGCGTCAGGTAAATCTTCTGCATAAGCACTCCTTGGAGTGTTGAAAGGCATGGACATTGCTTTTGAGGATGAAGGTGCATCTGAACCAGATTATGGTGGTTTTGATTACCTCCTGCATGTGAAAGTGGGATGTCAAGTAAAGCAGACAGAAGGAGAATGTACACACTTGGACTGCGGTGCTGGGAGAATATTAAAAGTATCAAAATCATGAAAGAATATTTAAACTGCTTAGAAACTAGCAAATATCTCTTGAATGAAGTAAGACTGGAGTGTTCCTTAGGCGCAAGAATGGCAAGCCTTCTTCTTAAATACTTTGGACACGTTGTCAGGAGAGACCAGTCCCTAAAGCAGAACATCATGCTTGGCCAGGGAGGAGGAGTGAAAAAGTGGAAGACTCTAAAGAAGAAGGTTTCACACAGGGCTGCAACTATGGGCTCAAGTATGACAACATTTGTAAGGATGGGGTAAGAGCTGACAGAGTTTCAGTCTGCTGGGCATAGGGTTGCTATGGGTCAGAACTGACTTAATGTCAACTAACCACAGCGAGAATGAATGGACACAGCTAAATAACTTACATGGAAGTGTGTCCTCTTCTCACAAGTGCATCAGACTACTATGTAACACAATATTCATTTTAGCGAGGACACCCCATCAGAAGTCTACAAAACATATCTTTATATGGAGTTATGATAGAAGTTCAAAGTTTATAGAGTTATTAAATTAAGGCACAATTTTCATGCTTATGAAGATCGCTAAGCCTAACTACAGATTTGGGGGTAAAGCTGATGAATGAGTACCTTGTGGGGGGACAGTGGTCGTTACAAAATTGCATGTCAACTTGAAGAGAAACAAAAGTGTCAGAGTGGAAATCAACCTGCCCACCTGTCACAGCCTGATGCTGACTCCTTGTGAGCAGGGTCTTCTCATCAGGAGACTCTTGGGAACTTTTTCTTCTCTCTTTCCCTCCACCTTCCTGCTGGATGCCTCTGCTTTCTGCCAGAGCCGTGTGATGCTATCATTGCCTTGGATCCACTGAATATTGTAACTGCCAACCTGTCAAACTGCTGCATTCTGCACAATTGTTTGTGACTGCATGAATCTGAAGAGGGACTTATAGACTAGAATTGGACTTAGGGACTTGAGTTGGACCAGACTCAGATGGTTTCTTGATATATAATTACTTCTTGATATAAAGGTCTTTTTTACATATATAAACATGGCCCTGGATGTGTTTCTCCAGTTAACACAGCCTAATGCAAGCAGCAAAGTCAACACAATCCAAATCGGATTGCTCCTCAAGAATGCAGCGTATCTACCCTATTCAAGTTAAACTGATTCATCAAGTCATTGATGCTTCTTTGAAAACCATGTGACTATTGTCAGGTGGGGACAGAAGAATCTGCATGAATAGTTTTCTTCCTGTAACAACCAGTTTCCTTAACTTGTGCCAAAGCCTGAGAAAGCAGGAGTATCTCCCAGGAGTCTCCTGTGTGAACAAGTGGTGGGAATATCAGGAGTACAGTTATGAATTGAGAGTTGAAATACATGATTCCAATTCTACTAGAGAAATCCAGCTAGACCAGAGGATGTACCGTTGTTCCCTCAGGACTAGTGGGGGGAGAGGTGATTCTGGGAGGGAGGAAGTATGGTGGAATAAAAGAGGGGAACCAATTTCAGTGATCTACATATAGCCTCCTCTCTGGGGCATGGACAACAGGAAAGTGAGTGGACACATTGTAGAGGGTACGATATGAAAAGGTAATAAAATTTTTAAATTGTTAAGGGTTCATGGGGGAGGAGGAGGAAGGAGAGAAGTGAAATATGGGGAGCAGGAAAGTGGAGGGGATATGATTTGAGAATGATGATGACAACAAGTGTGTAAATGTGGCCTGCATACAATTGATGTATATATGGATCGTGATGGGAGTTGTTTGAGCCCCCAGTAAAATGATTCATTAAAAAATGGGAGGGGGAAGAGGAGTTTATACAAAGGGCTCAAGTGGAAAATATTTGCAAATGAATATGGCAACATGTGTACAAATACACTTGATACCAATAACGTATTCAATGTTATAAGAGCTGTAAAAGCCCCCAATAAAATCATTGGAAAAGAATAAAATAAAAATACAATCATATTATTTTCTAGGCATTTGGTGATTCTCCTATTTCTCTCATTATCAACAATTTAAATATTACCAAGGCTATATTTGTTTGTCAATATAATTACCTTACTTACATTTCTTGCCTATTCTTAAAACCTTCCTGGTAGTCAATTTAGGAAACCTGAAATCCTTAATCTGATATCAGGGAAAGCAGTGTAATATTAGGATTTACACAAAAAGGAAGATGGTTCTCAACAGGATGGTTGAGCACACTGGCTACAACAGTGGACTCAGGCAGACATGGGACAGTGGTAAAGATGGCACCGCACCTTTGGGGACTTTGTTCTGTTGTACAAGGGGTTTCGGTGGGTTGGCACTGCTTGATGGCATTTGCCAACAAACAACAACAACCTGGAATTCAGTAAAAAAAGAGAAAGACCCTTGACTAGATAGGTTGAAACAGTAGCTGCAAAAAAAAAAAGGGGGGCTCAAACATAAGAACAATTCAGATAATGGCTCAGGACCCAGCGGCATTTCTTCTGCTGTAAATAAGGTAGCTAAAATTGGCAAGACACTCATTGCAGGCTTTCACTGAATGCATTCTTATAGGTAATGGGTGTCTACTTTAAGATACTGAGCAGATATCATCATGAAGAATCCAACCAATTATTGGTGAAGACTTGTGGATTAGTGACAATCGTTGAACAAAGAGTATGTGCCTTAGGCCACATAGAGAAGATATTCTGATGAATAGAATGGTTTTTATCATCTAACTTCTATTTCATTTCAAAATAATGTTCCAACTTTTCTAGTCATTATTCCCTCTTATGTATGAAATTGATAAAATGCTTTCAGAAAAATGATTGCAAAGAAAATGTTAAGAATAAAATATTTAAATATACATAGTTCCTTAAGTATCCATTAAAAATTGTGTAGTTAGTTAAAGCCGTGGTGCTGTGATGGTTAAGCAACCAAGAACTCTGTGGAAGAAAGACCTGGTGAACTTCTGCCCAAAATACTCTCAACTCACTGCAATCAAGTTGACTCCAAGTCATGTTATTGTTGTCATTAGGTTCCATCAAGCTAGTTCTAACTCTTAGTGACCCTAGAAACAACAGAATGGAACTCTGCCCAGTACTCCAGGTAGAATATACTTAATGTTATACTTTGCTGTACATGGACTTGTTTCAAATATCTTCAGTTTGAACCTGATAAGTATGAGCAATTGGTTGCCTGCTGCAAAGTCAGCCCATGACCTGGTTTTAGCTACTAATCATGAGCTTTTCTGCAGTCTTTTCCCCAAAATGTTGCCATTTTAATTTCTCTGTGTTCCATCTGAAGGAGTTCACGACTATAGTATATTTGTGAGGATAAAAAAGGCATTTTCTATGACAAAGATATGGGTATTGAAAAAAGTATATCATGTTATCTCCAGCTTCATTTCTATGACAAAGGACACATTGTTTCAACTGCTCTTCCTTCTTGTTTACATCTCTTGCATTCCCATTGCCAATCATTGTCTGAATCTTGGTTGTATATTTGAACAATTTTAGACTATAGAAGTTGGTAGCATTCCTTAATTTCTTCATGACTAACATTGGTGGATGGTGCATAAATTTGAATATACTACTAAGCAGAATTCATAGATTGCAGATAAATATTTTATCACACAAAAAATTCTACCACAGTGTTATATGTCCAGATAGATCTTTAAATGTCTTTTTTTTTACAGTGAATGAAAAGTCTTCCTCTTGATTTTCTCATTCCTAGTACAGTATTCTTATAGTTCTCTGATTCAAAATGATCCATGCCCATCCACTTCAGCTAACTAGTGCCACCATATTGATCTCTATGGGTTATATTACATTCTTAACAACTTCCAATTGTTCTAGATTCATACTTTGGACATTCCAAGTTCTGATTTCAATTTATATTTGCAACTGTTTCTTCACATTTTGAATCATTCCCTATCAGCAAATTAAGCTCCTAAAGGCTTAACTCTTACAAGTTTTTACTCCTTCCTTGTCATTTTGGCCTATTCTCCTTTGAGAAGAAATCTCTTCCTTGGTAATTTTGAATGCATCCCTACTGAGAGAAGTGCTGTCTGGCACTGTGTCTGACAATATTCTACTTCTGTTTATTAGGTTTTCAGTAACTGACAATATTTTTATTCTATCCATAAGGTTTTCTGTAGCTAATTCCTCTGAAATCTGTTCCTACTATTGACGCTCCAGTGAAACTGTTCACTTTTGGTGACTGTGCTGGTATTTAAACTACTAATTACACAGCCTTCAACATCATGGCAATACTTAAGACACTAGAGTACAATAAAACAATAGGCAAGTGATATCTACATTTATTAATAAGTTATAAAATGGATGATCTAAATTATGGTCCCAAACCTCTGCTTAAGATAATAAAGAAGCCACAGTAAAATATGCCTTGTCAATTTATCTCCTGCACAGTCTATCCCTAATTAATAAAAAATAAGTCATCAGAGATTATTGCATTCATAAATATGGGTAGTTACATTTAAAAAATTTGCTAGTATTGGCTGTGTATTAGATAGAAATGGTTAGCTAGTATTTTCAAATACTAAAGACTATGCTTTTTGTGAAAGAAATTAGAACGTGTTAGTTTGAAATTGTGTCTTTGCCAGGAAGCAAAAGGATTAGCCACTTTGTTCTCCTTAGAAAAGAGTTCCAAGTAGTCCTTGAACTGCCACAGAGTATATGGGGATTAGCAGCATAAAAAGAAGTAGTCCATTTTATATAGCATTTAGGAAATAAAGAGCTAATGAGCTGAAGTGGAAACTAGAGGTTGTACACTCCATGTCTAGCCTTCATTACTCTCATCCACTCAGAACCCACGTTCTTGCTCCAAGTGGTATCATCCTTTTTTATGTCTCTGACAAGTGGGATGTAAGGCAAAGATCCTGGGTGTTTCTGAGAATGTTCTGATCTTTCTAAATAGCTGGTAATGTTTTCTCCCTGTGTCTTCACAGCTCCTGAAGTGAAATGTACATGTGATCATTGAGAATGTAGAAATGATCTAATGCCCATGTGTCAACAGACAGGGGAAGGTGAAAATTACATGAAAATGAATGGAGGAAACAGGGGTGCTGGTGAAATCACTCTGGCTTTCCATAATGTGTGGATGGTTAGATTGCTATCCAAAGTCTGAGGTCATTGTGCACTGTACTCTGTGGACAGTTAACCATCACCACAGCAATATGTGCTGTACAGGGGAGTGCATAGGCAGCTTCTTGGGACTATGTTCAGGGCTCCCAACCTAAAATATATATTCCAGAGAGAACAGACTGCTCTCAACATACAAATGAACAACATAGTCACACTATCAATACTAAAGTTTAAAAAGAACTTCCTTACACTTATTTAAGTGAAATGGGTATGTTTATTGGTGTGTCAGTCTGGGTAGACTAGAGAAACAAATTCCTAGGCACATATATGGATACAAGGGTAAGGTTTATAAAAGAGGAATAGAACACTAAGAAAGCAACCCAACCCAGACCATTTCAAAGTCATGATCCCAATATTAGTCAATATGTCTGATATCAGTCTACAAAGTCTTCTTCCGATGCATGAAGTCACAGGTCAGTGGGTGCAGAGTCTCGGTGCTGGCAGGGGTCTCTGCATGGCTCCTCACTTCCATGGGGTCAGGATCCATCAACAGCATACAGTGGTGGTAGGAGCAACTCAGTGCTGGCAGGGGTCTCCTTGTAGCTTCTCCAGCTTCAGAGGTCTAGTTTCATCAGGGTAAGTCTGTATGGTTTCTTTTCTGGCTTTTCCAGCTTTTCAGATGCTACCATCTTGTATTGTCTGTAGTTCGTAGTCTCAGAGACTGACTCCTAAAAACTGAGGAGATGACCTCTCATCTCTATGAGGGAAACATCATGAGATTTCCCAGAAGTCTTGGGAGAAAGCCATGCCCACACAGAGGCCTCGTTGGCTTCTCAATGGCTATCTCCAGATTAACAGGCTGGACTCCATCCTGAGACTTCCAATCATGAAATTGATATCAAATCACATAACCACCACAATCTGTAATTGTGTTAGATAGCGCTCTCCAAAGAAACAAAACCAAGACACTAATAATTGTCTTTATATATTTCTATAGATAGAAGAATATATAAGATAAGAAATAAACAGTTAACAAATCTATAAAACAGTACAAATGGCTCAGTGCAACTCACTTGCGTGAGACAGTTAGCAGACTGGCAGTCCTTGGAGTCTTGAGGGTCACCGAGTAGCCTCTCTAGAGCAATTCAGTCCATCTGGCCATAAGCAGCAAACAGCAATAGCAGGTCACCTATAGTCAGCCAGATGACAGAATTCAACAGTCCCAGCTCCAGAGATGTATATTCCAGGAGTGTGGCGAAGAAGGGCTTGAAGGAATCTCAACTCACACCTACACCGTCCAAGAATAGGTGTGCCATGAGTAGTGTTGCTTGGAGCTTGAGGCACGGGATGAACAAGGCAACTGGCTGGTCCAAAGATCCCAGAGCAAGAGAGCAAGAGTGGGAATCATCGAGGCTTTTCTATTCCCATGTGTTCATTGGCCATGTTGTCATCATAGACCTACTTATCCTCTTTGGCCATGTTGGCACAAGAAGCTTACCCATTATAGTAATTGATAAATTAGATTATTAGAATAAGTTCAAAGGCGATTTTCACTTAATATATCATTGAAAAAATATATCAGATAAATACACTTGTTTTCATGAAGTAGAAAAATACTCTACACACAGTAATGATATAAGATAACTCTGCTTCTCAGCAGCAATGATTTCCTCTCCTCCCATTGGCCAAACAGAATTAGTGACTTATACTGAATTTAATTGTGATGAATATAGTTCCAATGAGTCACAATTAGAGATTCATGTCTTATGTGACATCATTTGATGGGGTTTTAGATGGAATCATTAAAATAAACAGCTTGAATTGTATACTTTGGTGATTTTTTCCAGTATTTAAAATATACATAAATGAAGACATTAAATAAACAAATGAAATGAATTAGTTCTCCCTTCCATAAATGTCAACTTTTAGTCATAAGATTGACAAGGTATTGCCAATGAGGAGGGGGGAGTCATTTAAGCAATGATAGAAATGTAATGATATTTTTATACATCAAAACAATGAAAAAATTTGGAATTCTAGCATGTTCTGTAGTTTGTCTTTCTACTAAAAACTGCTTCAGTCATTTTAGTCTTGCATCATTTTCCTCATTTATCCTGCATCTCGAAACTTGTTGCTGTTCGATACCATGAAGTTTGTTCTAACACCTAAGGAATCAAATATAAAAGAATGATTCTGTCTACTCTTATATCATCCTCATCATATTTGTTGTCTTTGAGCCTGATGTTGAAGCCAATTTCTCAAACCAACTGATTTAGGATTTTCCTGTTGTCAATTCACCTGCTGCTTTACCAAGCCTGATGTTCTTCTTGGGGCACTGGGATCTGTGGTTGAATGAAATTCTAAATTATTACTATTCTAGTCAAGTCTCTGTAACCCTCACAAAACTGAATATTTGAATTTAAATGGAATAATGAAATGGTTGCCTATAAGAAACTTCCTTTGTTCTTTCTTTTGCAGTTTTCTCTTATTTGGTTTTAGATTCATTTTATATTCTAATACAGTTAGGATATGCCTTAGAGGAAAGGATGGCTTCAATATCAGGCTCAAACACAATTGTGGCGAACTATATTCATCACAATTAAATTCGGTATACATCACTAATACTGGAGTTTAGTTCTGCACAGTAGTTCTAGAGATGCCTTTAGATATCTAATTG